>CM031599.1:103192214-103194714 GCA_018398815.1 Conus ventricosus
TACCACTGCCTTCTATTGCCAAGCATCTACCACAGGTTTCTATTGCCAAACATCTACACAGGCTTCTATTGCCAAACATCTACCACAGGCTTCTATTGCCAACATCTACCACAGGCTTCTATTGCCATACATCAACCACAGCCTTCTATTGCCAAACATCTACCACAGGCTTCTATTGCCAAACATCTACCACAGGCTTCTATTGCCAAAATCTACCACAGGCTTCTATTGCCAAACATCTACCACAGGTTCTATTGCCAAACATCTACCACAGGCTTCTATTGCCAAACATCTACCACAGGCTTCTATTGCCAAACATCTCCCACAGGCTTCTATTGCCAAACATCTACCACAGGCTTCTATTGCCATACATCAACCACAGCCTTCTATTGCCAAACATCTACCACAGGCTTCTATTGCCAAACATCTACCACAGGCTTCTATTGCCAAACATCTACCACAGGCTTCTATTGCCAAACATCTACCACAGGCTTCTATTGCCAAACATCTACCACAGGCTTCTATTGCCAAACATCTACCACAGGCTTCTCTTGCCAAGCATCTACCACAGGCTTCTATTGCCAAACATCTACCACAGGTTCTATTGCCAAACATCTACCACAGGCTAGAGAGTTCAGTAACCATTTCTAGTTCTGTCTTCGTTTATTTTGCACTTCTTCCGTCCGCTTCTAACCCCATGAAATGGTTTTGCACTCGGGAGTCAGGTGGAAATACACATTATATACCAGGCAAGTCTATGGCTGATGGTAACAGCGGGGAGTGGCAGCCACCAGTAGAGTGTTTTGTATTTGTTTTGTATCTCCTTTCACCTGCTTCTGTGATGCCAGCCCTTCAAGGAACCCAATACAACGGCCTGGCACCGAGGAATCAGTTCGAGATGCACGCACACATGCCGGGCACATTGATGGCCAATGATAAGAGCAGTTGGTACCCAGTCCCACACAGTCACACACTGAGTTACACCGCGCTGAGAGCCCAACCAGTTATACCGCGCTGAGAGCCCATAGAGTTATACCACGCTGGTAGCCCATAGAGTTATACAGCGCTGAGAGCCCATACAGTTATACCGCGCTGGGAGCCCATAGAGTTATACCGCGCTGAGAGCCCATAGAGTTATACCGCGCTGAGAGCACATAGAGTTATACCGCGCTGGGAGCCCATAGAGTTATACCGCGCTGGGAGCCCATAGAGTTATACCGCGCTGAGAGCCCATAGAGTTATACCGCGCTGGGAGCCCATAGAGTTATACCGCGCTGGGAACCCATAGAGTTATACCGCGCTGGGAGCCCATACGCTGAAGTCTAAACATTGCTGCTTGAGGCCAAGAGAAGGGGGCGGAGCTGGTGAGAGAAGGGAAGCCGTGAGAGGGGTGGGGGAGTGGTGTGTGTAGGGAGCTATGGGGGTGTAAGAAATCAATGGTGATTTCTCATAACTTCTCATCTATTACAAAGTCTTTTTTTATCGTTGTCCATCAGAACACACAGAGGCACGCGGGGACATGGCGGTGAACACACACACACACACACACACACACACACACACACACACACACACACACACACACACACACACACACACAACACACACACACAGCACACACACACCACACACACACACACAGCACACACGCACAACACCACCACGCAACGACAACGACACACACACACACACACCACACACACACACACACACACACACACACACACACACACACACACACACACACCACACACACACAACACACCACACCACACACACACACACACACACACACACACACACACACACACGCAACACCTCACATGCACACACAGACACACGCACGCACGCACTACACACACACACACACACACACACACACACACACACACACACACACACACACACACACACACACACACACACACACACTACACACACCACACACACACACACACACACACACACACACACACACACACACACACACACACCACACACACACACACACCTCACATGCACACACACACACACACACACACACACACACACACACACACACACACACACACACACACACACACACACAACACACACACAACACTACTACACACACACCGACACACACTCACACACACACATACATACACACACATACTTACGTCAACTGTGACTTAAAATGAAGCGACATTCTTTTATAACACATTTCAATGTTCCCGTCAAACGACAACAGTTTCTTTTCTCTCATCCGAATTGTGGTTTTCACTTTCTGCCTATATTTCTTTTTATAAAGCCATCTAAGAAGACTACACTGCAACTTTCCTACTGTACCATGAAGCACACTTTTTCAGTCATTTATTCTTCTGAGTTGTATGAATACGAGTATATCTCTTTGAATTATGGACATGGCAGTTCTCGTCAATGTGTACGTATATGTGTTTGTGTCTGTTACGACGTTTCTCAATCGCTGAATACTATGAATGTGTTCTCAATGACATAA
>CM031599.1:103199714-103204714 GCA_018398815.1 Conus ventricosus
CTCTCTCTCCTCTTGTGCATGTGTGAATATGTGAGATCATTTGTGTGTGAGTGAGTGAGTGAGTGAGTGTGTGTGTGTGTTTGTGTGTGTGTGTGTGTGTGTGTGTGTGTGTGTGTGTGTGTGTGTGTGTGTGTGTTGTGTGTGTGTGTGTGTGTGTGTGTGTGTGTGTGTGTGTGTGTGTGTGTGTGTGTGTGTGTGTGTGTGTGTGTGTGTGTGTAGGCCTCTAGGAAGACCCAATGGCCACTAGGGTGGTATTGCTATACTGTGTGACAAAAACAAAGGGGGTGGGGATGAAAGACGTGAAGTCAGGAAGGTGGGGAATAGCACTGCATCCAATGATAAATAATAATAATAATGAATACTTATATAGCGCCTATTCTCGGCTAGAGGCCAAGCTCTAAGCGCTTTACAATCAACACTCGTTTACACTACGGGCTGCCTACCTGGGTAGTGCCGACTGAAGAGCTGCCAGCTGGCGCTTCATTCAGTGGTTTCCCGTGTCATCCAGTCAGTATCGTTCAATATCGATCACTCATTTTCCTTACTTCCTTCATTCTTTCCATTTCGCACACAGGGTGCATGCTATGTGTAACGTGTCATCCATACCAACGGCCAAACTGGCCTACTCTTCCGAAAGTTGGTGATGGGATTTTACGTGTGTGCAAGATGTTATGCATGCATTCACACACGGAACCTCGGTTTATAGTCTCATTCGAAGGACTGTAAGGGAAATGGAGTCAGAACCAATGTTAACTCCGAGGGAAAAATCCCCCTGTACCGAAACGCCCCGGCGGATGTTCGAACCCGCAACCCGAGGATCACCAAGATCACGAGTCAGGCGCTTCTACCAACTGAGCTATTCCGGCTCCCGGAATGATGCCTCTCTCGTGCCACTGGTCTCTTGGGTTTTGTAGCAGAAACGGTGGAAGATACAGTGTGTCCGTCTAAATCTAATGCCAGCATCGGTATTGTTGTGCATGGCTTTGTTCAGTCCAGTCGTGCAACGGTAGAAAGGTCAAGAGACAGGTGGATTTGAATGCCAAAAGAGATAGTACTGGATGTAAACGCAGTAAGTCTGCAGTCAGTCTGTAGACAAGTGACAACCCGTCTTTAAAACCTGCAAAATATAGCAGCTTGGCGGCATCCCAGACATCTGAGCAGCCCTTTACTGGATAGCATTCCTTGTCCTGGTAAGGGAGGCAACTAAAAAAACTATCCTAAAATTGCCTGCTCCTACAAACTACCTTGCCAGCATGCTGTGGTTTGCTGTAAAGTCATTACAACAGTCACAACAGAATGTGAAAAAAGCTGCCTGGTGTGTTGAATGAACGCACTGTCTGGACAGAACTAAACTGTCGAGGATCAGACAAAAACAGCCCTCCTAAGGAGCTGGCTGGCTACAAGATCGACATCATTGCTATCAATGAGACACGGTCTGCTTAAGACGGATCGATCTTCGAGCAGATCGGAGGACTTACTTTTTTACCCTTAACTGGCAAACCTGAGAACATAACGGGGAGACAAGGAGACGGGTTTTTTGTTTGTTTGTTTTTTCATGTGCACTACTTTTCATCTGACCTTTCACTGAAATCAATAAACAGTTGAAGAAGATTCACATTCTCTTCGTCTGTAATCATCATGCCAATTCCATCACTGTTTTCGTCCAATTTTCATCGGCAGCGACGATGACAAAGAGGCGTGCAACAGGAACCTAGAGTTTCTTGTGAAGGCGATTCCAACGCGAGACAAACACATAATTATACTCCACGATTTCAGTGCTGCTAGTAGCCACGCGTGCTGCAACATATCTCATCATCACCAAGATCCTCTTACGACGGGCCAACTGGAACAAGACCACGAATATCCATGTTGGGGAAACAGGGAGGAGGATGTGGGGAGGAGTGTGGGGGGGGGGGGGGGGCAATATGCAAAGGATGTCACAATCACTGCAGCCAGTTACGTCTTTCTCGTGTCAGTGGTCTCTGGGTTCTGTGATACATCAGTGTATCCCTTAAATCTACTTCCTGTGCAAGTGTTCTGCATGCTTTCATTCCATCGAGTCGTGCAACGTTAGGCGGACGTTAAAGCGACAGCTAGATTTAAATACTAAAACACACAGTTCTGGGCCTGCGTGCTGTCCGTCTATTAGAGAATTGATCACTCTTCTTTAAACTTGGGGAGTATGGCATCCCAGACGTCTGAGCATCCCTTTACAGGACAGCACTGCTCCTCTTAAAATGGAAGGGGGAAAATGTCTTTAAAATGCCTGCTCACACAACCCATGTGGCCAGCATGTGTGGCTGTCAGTAAACCGTTAACGGCTATGGAAACAGAGAAACAGAAACACTGCTCAGTGTGTGGCATGGGCACGCTCTCCGGACAGAAATAAACCATCATCAGCCAAAAGCAGCACTCCTACCTAAGAAGCTGGCTTGTAACAGGATCGACATTGCTGATGTCAGGGAGACATGACCCGCTTGAGGAGGGTCGATCTTTGAGGATTTACTTTTTTATCCCTAAATCGTAAAACCCAGAACGAAACTCGACACAAGGAGTCCGTTTTGCCCTCCGAACTGCATTTTTTGTCGAAAGTATACCGATCTCCAGTCTGTAATCAACGCACAGTTGGAGAAGATCCGTCCCCTCGTGTTCAATCATAATGCAACTATTATCACCGCTTATAACCCCCTTTTTAATCAGCTGCGGTGTTGAAGGAGGTGTATTATGGAAATCTTACTGCATTGTGAAGGCCACTCCTGCAGGAGACATGTTCCTATACTCTGTGTCTTCAATGCTAGAATAAGGCGTGATTCCGGAACCTGGAATGGCTTGTTGAACAATACTGGGTTTGGAGGAAGAACAAAAGAATGTTACCAGTAGCCATGTACGCTACAAACAACCTTATCATTACCAAAACCTTTTTCTGACAGGCCAAACACAAGATCACGTGGACGCCGCCTGTGTCCAAGCAATTGCTGCTCCTTGAATATGATGATGATTTTCTGCAAGCGGGACAGTCATGGTGTAAGGTTCGCCAGAGCCATGCCAGAAGCTGAGTGTAGAACAGATGACAGACTGGTTGGGTCTGTCCTCGGTGTTCACAGCGCCCCTGTGCATCACAACAGATGCCAGACTGGTTGGGTCTGTCCTCAGTGTTCACAGCGCCCCTGTGCATCACAACAGATGACAGACTGGTTGGGTCTGTCCTCAGTGTTCATAGCGCCCCTGTGCATCACAACAGATGACAGACTGGTTGGGTCTGTCCTCAGTGTTCATAGCGCCCCTGTGCATCACAGGCCTATATCAACATCACAGCTCGGAGATGTAAATATTAATCTCATGTCGAGAGCAACATGACTGCAAATGGACGATTAACTGGAGACCCAACGGAAAAGAGAAACCAGTTCAAACAGATGGTGGGTGAACCTGCTGAGGATGTTGTCGGACACATCTATGAGTCCATAAGATCTGGTTTGATGTGAATAGCAAGGAAATCATCCATCTTTAAAAGGAGGAATGAGCGAATGACAACATAGCTTCAAAGTAGCGTCTAAAATGAATCACCTCAAAAAATCTTCAGAGCGAAACTATCACAGAAAAATCTCCTGGCAGTGTAGAACAGCTGGTAGATAGAAAAGCAAAGGAAGACCGGCAAAAAAAACAGGTATCAAGAACTCCAAAGAGATTTTCATTTTGCTGAGAGCTTGGTGGAGACCACAAACGCAATGTGCTGCTCCATTACATCAACAGATGACTCCCTTTTCTCTCCAAGGCTAAGGCTGTATCTTCACACGCTGGGAGAACACAAATTACATTCTCTCTCTCTCTCTCTCTCTGGCCATTGTCCGTATCAGATGAAAAGGTCACGACAGATTTATTTGCTGATGACTCGTCGCTCCAAACGAATGGTAGTGATCTACAGACAATAGAAACTTCTCTCCAGGAAAGTCTACACGACGTGTCAGACTGGTGTCATTCAAACTCAATGGTCATACACCCAGCCAAAACCAAATCTATGATTATAGCTACCCGCCAAAAACACCAGTTGACTCCTCTTTGCCTAAAACTTCAGTTGAATGGCACTTCTATCGAGCAAGTAGACGAGCATCGTGTTTTAGGGTTAACGATAGATAAAGAATTGAAATTGCAATCTCATCTAAATAACGTATGCAAGGTAGTCTCAAAACACCTTTTCCTGTTATCTCAATTAAAGCGCTACGTCAACAGTAATGTGCTTAAACTTTTCTTCAATGCACACATAATGTCACGTATAAATTACGCCTCAACAGTGTGGGACGGCAGTAGTGACGTCCACAAACAAAGGCTGAATTCTCTCCATAGACGTGCAGCAAAGCTACTCCATCCAGCTGTATCTCTAACAACAGACGAAAAACTAAAAGCGCTGAACATACTTCCTCTGAATAGGCAATTGGAATTCAACAAGGCATCATTTATGTTTACAATCTTGACAGATACTATGCCATGTTAAATCAATGCCCTTTTTACAAGATCGAACAGCTTTTCTGGCTCGACGAAATTCCTTCTTCCCTACCCACACATTGATCTATACAAAACAAGCCTACCTTACTCTGGATCATATGTCTGGAACTCACTTCCACCGAATCTACAAAACATGAATACTTTAAAACCTTTCAAGGAACATTTGCATAAACATTTTATGTCTCAATAGTTAAATTATTCGATTACAATGACTAGCGTCCATTCGCTAAGTCTTCTGTGAACCATACTTTGAATAAATTGTCTCAACATAAAACCTACTCCGTTAAAATCGCTCATCCCCACTCCCACTCTGTCTACCATCCCTTTTCTCCTCCCCCTACCTACCATTCTCTCTTCCCCACCCTCCTCTGACCTCTCTCTCTCTCTGTAGGTTTTGTTTGTTTGTTTGCTTGTAAGTTTCCTTTTGTTTTACCACCCCCCATTTCATTAGTGCTTTTATGAGCAGTTTGCTTATCATTGTAGAATTAGATTATCATGTT
>CM031599.1:103224714-103227214 GCA_018398815.1 Conus ventricosus
GCGTGCGTGCGTGCGTGCGTGCGTGCGTGCGTGCGTGCGTGCGTGGGTCTGTGTGTGTGTGTGTATGTGTGTGTGTGTGTGTGTGTTTTGTGTGTGTGTGTGTGTGTGTGGTGTGTGTGTGTGTGTGTGTGTGTGTGTGTGTGTGTGTGTGCGCGCGCGTGTATGTTTGTGTGTGTGTGTTTGTGTGTGTGTGTGTGTGGGAGGGTGTGTGTGTGTGTGTGTGTGCAAGAATGCGAAGACGTTAGTGGTGGACCTTGTACAGATCAGCAAGGACGCCCAATGGCCAGAAGGGTAGCTTTGCTATGGCCAGGAGGGTAGCTTTCCTATGGCCAGGAGGATAGCTTTGCTATGGCCAGGGGGGTAGCTTAGCTATGGCCAGGAGGGTAACCTTGCTATGGCCAGGAGGGTAGCAAGGACGCCCAATGGCCAGTAGGGTAGCTTTGCTATGGCCAGGAGGTAGCTGTGCTATGGCCAGGAGGGTAGCTTTGCTATGGCCAGGAGGTAGCTTTGCTATGGCCAGGAGAGTAGCTTTGCTATGGCCAGGAGGGTAGCTTTCCTATGGCCAGGAGGGTAGCTTTGCTACGGCCAGGAGGTAGCTGTGCTATGGCCAGGAGGGTAGCTGTGCAATGGCCAGGAGGGTAGCTTTGCTATGGCCAGGAGGGTAGCTGTGCTATGGCCAGGAGGGTAGCTTTGCTATGGCCAGGAGGGTAGCTGTGCTATGGCCAGGAGGGTAGTTGTGCTATGGCCAGGAGGGTAGCTTTGCTATGGCCAGGAGTGTAGCAAGGACGCCCAATGGCCAGGAGGGTAGCTGTGCTATGGCAAGGAGGGTAGCTTAACTATGGCCACGAGGGTAGCTTTGCTATGGCCAGGAGGGTAGCTTTGCTATGGCCAGGTGGGTAGCAAGGATGCTCAATGTCCAGGAGGGTAGCTGTGCTATGGCCAGGAGGGTAGCAAGGACGCCCAATGTCCAGGAGGGTAGCTGTGCTATGGCCAGGAGGGTAGCTTTGCTATGGCCAGGAGGGTAGCTTTGCTATGGCCAGGAGGGTAGCTTTGCTTTGGCCAGGAGGGTTGCTGTACTATGGCAAGGAGGGTAGCTTTGCTATGGCCAGGAGGGTAGCTTTGCTATGGCCAGGAGGGTAGCTTTGCTATGACAAGGAGGGCAGCTGTGCTATGGCCAGGAGGGTAGCTTTGCTATGGCCAGGAGGGTAGCTGTGCTATGGCCAGGAGGGTAGCTTTGTTATAGCCAGGAGGGTAGCTGTGCTATGGCCAGGAGGGTAGCTTTGCTATGGCCAGGAGGGTAGCTTTGCTATGGGCAGGAGGGTAGCTGTGCTATGGCCAGGAGGTAGCTGTGCTATGGCCAGGAGGGTAGCTTTGTTATGGCCAGGAGGGTAGCAAGGACGCCCAATGGCCAGGAGGGTAGCTGTGCTACGGCCAGGAGGGTAGCTGTGCTATGGCCAGGAGGGTAGCTGTGCTACGGTCAGTAGGGTAGCTTTGCTATGGCCAGGAGGGTAGCTGTGCTATGGCCAGGAGGGTAGCTGTGCTATGGCCAGGAGGGTAGCTGTGCTATGGCCAGGAGGGTAGCAAGGACGCCCAATGGCCAGGAGGGTAGCTGTGCTATGGCCAGGAGGGTAGCTGTGCTATGGCCAGGAGGGTAGCTTTGCTATGGCCAGGAGGGTAGCTGTGCTATGGCCAGGAGGGTAGCTGTGCTATGGCCAGGAAAGCAGCTGTGCTATGGCCAGGAGGGTAGCTGTGCTATGGCCAGGAGGGTAGCAAGGACGCCCAATGGCCAGGAGGGTAGCTGTGCTCTGGCCAGGAGGGTAGCTGTGCTATGGCCAGGAGGATAGCAAGGACGCCCAATGGCCAGGAGGGTAGCTGTGCTATGGCCAGGAGGGTAGCTGTGCTATGTCCAGGAGGGTAGCAAGGACGCCCAATGGCCAGGAGGGTAGCTGTGCTATGGCCAGGAGGGTAGCTGTGCTATGGCCAGGAGGGTAGCTGTGCTATGGCCAGGAGGGTAGCAAGGACGCCCAATGGCCAGGAGGGTAGCTGTGCGACGCTTTGTGCACAGTACAGTTGTGAAGCTTTTGGAGAGGGGGGAGTAAAACACAAAGGGCTTCTCGGTCATCCACTTCAGCAAGTAACGTCTTTCCTGTACCGCAGGTCTCCAAGTCATGGCACTGAATGTGTGGAACTTGCATCAGACAGCAGTAGATTTAACAGAAGCTACTTCCTGTGTGGATCGTATCATGTCTTCATTTAGTGAAGTCTTGCAATGATAGGAAGAAGGTAAAGCGATGTAGATTTTAATACCAAATGTCGTTGTTTTGAATCTACACGCATTCTGTATGCAGACAAGTAGTGGCCCTTCTGTAGTCCCTGGGAGTTCAACAGCATCCCAAACGTCTGAGCAACCTTTTATAGAATTGCACTGTTCATCCTAGTAAGAGGGGAAGGGGGTGGGAGAAGACTGGAAAGGCTGTCCAAAAGTCGTCTGCTCCTACAG
>CM031599.1:103244714-103249714 GCA_018398815.1 Conus ventricosus
CACGTTCTATTTTCATTTCTTAACATTACTGCCAAGTGTGTTATGAACGATGTCATTATTTATGAATGCCAGACTGGACACATGTTTGTATCTATGCACCCCTACATGAGGGGCAATGGCCTAATCATGATTAAAGTTTCCGTAATCCGATCCGTATCTCTCTCTCTATCTCTCTATCTCTCCTTTCTGGTTTCATTCGGCTTTGCATTGGTGTACCTTTTTAATTTGTTTTTGATTCCATTTTCTTGTGCGGTGGCGACCTGCCGTACACTTCACGTGCTGACTGTATTCCATTCCTAGTGTGAACATCATGTTGCATAGCTCTCCCCCTCTGAATGCAATGGCTGTGTGTGAGTGACAGTGATATGCTGGTTGTTACCACTGGTCTGTGTGTGAGGACAGTGATATGCTGGTTGTTACCACTGTCTGTGTGTGATATGCTGGTTGTTACCACTGGTCTGTGTGTGATATGCTGGTTGTTACCACTGGTCTGTGTGTGAGTGACAGTAATATGCTGGTTGTTACCACTGGTCTGTGTGTGATATGCGGTTGTTACCACTGGTCTGTGTGTGAGTGACAGTGATATGCTGGTTGTTACCACTGGTCTGTGTGTGATATGCTGGTTGTTACCAACTGGTCTGTGTGTGAGTGACAGTGATATGCTGGTTGTTACCACTGGTCTGTGTCTGATATGCTGGTTGTTACCACTGGTCTGTGTGTGAGTGACAGTGATATGCTGATTGTTACCACTGGTCTGTGTGTGAGTGACAGGGATATGCTGGTTGTTACCACTGGTCTGTGTGTGAGTGACAGTGATTTGCTGGTTGCTACCACTGGTCTGTGTGTGAGTGACAGTGATATGCTGGTTGTTACCACTGGTCTGTGTGTGATATGCTGGTTGTTACCACTAGTCTGTGTGTGATATGCTGGTTGTTACCACTGGTCTGTGTGTGAGTGACAGTGATATGCTGGTTGTTACCACTGGTCTGTGTGTGAGTGACAGCCGGTATAGCCCAGTGGTAGAGCGCCTGACTCGTAATCTTGGTGATCCTGGGTTGCGGGTTCGAACCTCCGCCGGGGCATTTCGGTACAGGGGGATTTTTCCCTCGGAGTTAACATTAGTTCTGACTCCATTTCCCATACAGTCCTTCGAATGAGACTATAAAACGAGGTTCCGTGTGTGAACGCACGCATAGCATCTTGCACACACGTAAAATCCCATCACCAACTTTGGAAGAGAAGGCCAGTTTGGCCGTTGGTATGGATGACACGTTACACATAGCATGCACCCTGCGTGAGAAATGGAATGAATGAAGGAAGTAAGGAAAATGAGTGATCGATATTGAACGATACTGACTGGATGACACGGGAAACGACTGAATGAAGCGCCAGCTGGCAGCTCTTCAGTCGGCACTACCCAGGTAGGCAACCCGCTGTGTAAACGAGTGTTGATTGTAAAGCGCTTAGAGCTTGGCCTCTAGCCGAGAATAGGCGCTATATAAGTATTCATTATTATTATTATTATTATTATTATTATTATTATTATTATTATTATTATTATTATTATTATTATATGCTGGTTGTTACCACTGGTCTGTGTGTGAGTGACAGTGACATGCTGGTTGTTACCACTGGTCTGTGTGTGAGTGACAGTGATATGCTGGTTGTTACCACTGGTCTGTGTGTGAGTGACAGTGATATGCTGGTTGTTACCACTGGTCTGTGTGTGAGTGACAGTGATTTCCTGTTTGTTACCACTGGCGGGTGTGGCTGCAGGGCTTTGACTACAATTGGTTTTATGTCTAAAATATTGCTATCTGGAATTCCGCTTGTCAGGGCTTTTTGTTTGTTGTTGTTGTTGTTTTTCTCTACGTGTGTGTGTGTGTGTGTGTGTGTGTGTGTGTGTGTGTGTGTGTGTGTGTGTGTGTGTGTGTGTGTGTGTGTGTGTGTGTGTTTTGAATTTTCGATGAATGGGTATTTCTCTGGAAGCGGATTCAGGCTGGCCTTGCATTCACTTCTGGAATCGAAAAAAGCGTTGATGATCAGAAACGGGACTCTCTTTTGACAAGATTCATATCTGTTTTGTCTCATGAACATTATAGGCTGACGTTTGTGGATGACGTTGATATAATTTCTGTCACGATTATTCAACAATGGTCTTTGCTAATGTCAAACTCCACACACACACACACACACACACACACACACACACACACACACACACACACACACACTACAATTCATTAACAGTTAGGCAGCTGAATTCATTCATGTCGACATTGAACGATTTAAGTAAGTTTGTGAAGCTATCCCAGTTAGCTAATTTATAGTTATATTTTGGTACTTTTTCTTGCGACATGTCTTTTGGTTCAGGCCATATAGATTTAAAAGTGGTGATAATGGGAATATGATCACTGTTCAGAGTGTCATTTAAGGTCTGCCAGTCACATACAGGTGCTAGATCTGGAGATGTTAAGGTTAAATCTATTGCACTGGCCTTGTGATTGGGATTATCGGGAACACGTGTTATTCTCCCGTCGTTTAAAAGATATAAAGGCGAGTCAACAATGTTCTCAACGAAACGACTGCTAGTAATTAATTGACAATCTTTTTCCCAGAATGGCGAATGAGCATTGAAATCACCAGTTATTATGAACTTGCTATTCTGATCTGATTTTAGGTGTAGCGATCGAAGCCATTCGGTATTTCTTTCATTAGGCCCTCGAGGTAAATATACTGACACTATAGTGAAAATGGTGTCAGTGTTTATTCGGACCCTGACTGCACAGGAATAGGCATCTAGTAAGTCTGGTGGAACAGGACTTGTACATGGGTAATATTTCTCTCCTTCTTTTATGTAAATAGCAACGTTGGTTTTATCTTCTGTGGCTCCTTGTTGAGTAATGGGTGGAAAATAGTAGCCACTGAGTTTAGGTAATCTATTCCTCTTCACATTGAGAGACTGCAAAGCCAATACATTATATTTTTCTTCGGCAAGGTGCTGAGTTAGCTGATCAAGACTAGTTGAGATGGATCGACAGTTCCACTGGAAAACCTTAAAAGAAACGTTATTTAACATGGAATATAACTTTTTTTTTTTTTTTAAACCAACTAACATAAAAATCTGAAGATCTAGATCTAAATCTGATTGTTCACGTTAACAGTATCAAAATGGATAATAGATCATGTGTAGAGTAGTACACTACATATACTTTGTTACACAAGTGGTGGTATTACAGACAGGATGAAGTGGATGCTGAAGATTTTATAAGTTCTTGTTTCACCAGTCCTATAAGACACTAAATTTCAAAAAGCCATGCTATCTGCTGCAAATCAGTCAATACCCAGAACAAAACTAATCAAGCCAAAGTTAAATAAACACACAGGGAATGTCTGGTGGAACGAAAATTGCGAACAAGCTAAAAAAGGAGAAAAACGTAAAACTACGAGCGTACTTACGAAGTAAAGGAGAAGAACGTAATTCAAAACTGCTGGAGAAAAAAAAGGCCAAAAATCATTTTAACAAAGTGACGGCACAAGCTAAACGACAATACTGGTCAAACTTTTGTAAAAATGAAGTAAGTAGTTTCAAAGATTATCAAAAGGTGTGGGCAAATCTAAGAATAATGAAAAACGGAGTATCTCTACCAACATGTCCGATCAAGCTCCCTAACTCTGATTTCCCCTCCAACTCAGAGAAAGCTGAAGCATTCGCCAACATATTTTCAAAAAATAGCAGCACAGACAGTCTAACAGCAGAAAAGAAACAACACCGAGAGCAAGAGGAAAGAAAAGCCATTTACAACGACCCTGACCCTGTAATAGACCATTACCTGAATGTTCCCATAACATTACAAGAAGTGGAAGAATGTCTCAGAAATCTAGGAAATAAAAAGACATCAGTAGGCTTAGATGGCATTTCAAATGAAATGTTACATCATATCCCTCCGAATGTAAAACATTTCATATACCTTTTTATTAAAAAATGTTGGAACGAGGGAAATCTGCCTTCTGTATGGAAACATTCTATAATTATTCCAATTCACAAACAGGGAAAACCTCGATCTGATATAAACAGCTACCGACCAATCGCCCTAACGTCTCATATGTGCAAACTGATGGAAAAAATTATTCTAAACAGGTTAACATATTTTTGTAACAAACACCAAGTAATCCCAATCAACCAAGCTGGTTTTCAAAAAGGAAGATCATCAGTAGAACACTTAGTTAAACTAACGACTCAAGTTAAACAACAATTTGCGAGACGGAAAAACATCCTCGCAACTTTCTTTGATGTAAAAAAAGCATATGAACAAGTATGGCACAAACGGCTCATGTATAAGCTCAAAACCATTGGTATAAGTGGAACAATGTATAACTATATCAAAGTTTTTTTGGAAAATAGAGTGATTCAAACAAGAATAGTGCATACATATTCTAACACTAGACCATTAGAAATGGGGCTTCCACAGGGATCAGTATTATCTCCGATTTTATTCAATATTTTAACTGCAGATATAACAAAAGGATTATCAAAAGATGTCATATTAGCACAATTCGCCGATGACTTATGTTTGTGGATGAAGGTCACTATGAAAAGAAAAACTCCATTAAGATCTATCAATTACATAAAAATAAAATATCAACATGAACTAAACAAAATCAACGACTTTTTACATGAAAATGGACTTTCACTTTCAGCAGAAAAAACGAATTTAATGCTTTTTAACTCTGGATCTGACCCTGAGAAACTTCCTCAATTTACTCTGAACGGGTCACTACTACAATACGCTAGTTCTGTAAAATTTCTAGGCGTTTATCTAACTCCAAAGCTTTCATGGAATCTACATATTGAATACATTTTGAATAAAGCGAGGAAAAGTTTTAACTTTTTAAAAATCATAAGCAAACAAAAGTGGGGACAAGACAAAGATAGCTTAACATTACTATCTTCTGCGCTTGTGCGGTCAAGATTAATTTACGCCCAAGAAGTATTCTTT
>CM031599.1:103262214-103264714 GCA_018398815.1 Conus ventricosus
TACGACTGTAAGTCTACACCACATGTGCACTTGAGAAACATGGAAGAGTTGTTTGACTGAAACTATGTACATTGTATTACTGTCTCCTACCCTTTGTAAGCTTAACTTAGTCTTTAAACAAAAGTGGAGATTAATAGTTATAGCAGACACTCTACCATAGAGAATACTTTGCTGGTCGAGTCTCAAAACCTGTGCTGAAAGTAAACCAGGGTAAATGTGAGCACTCGACAGACCAGCCATCAGATTCTCACCTGCAGACCAAGTTCTCTTTATCGCAGAACTGGGATCCTGGTCACCCTATCCTAGCCAGGCCAACCTGGTTACCTTATCCTGGGCACGCTACACATTGCAGCTGTACCAGAAGCTGGGACTTCGCCCAACACGAGGGCGACACCAGACAACCAACAGGAGCTACACCAGTGGGGCAGTCACCAACCACAGGAGAGATCAACTACTCTCTCCGAAACAAAGCTAAGTTAGCTTACCACCTGGACTCAGAACGATCAGACCCTTGCCCTCACTTTATGATGAGACAGGGGAGACTCTGTCTATGAGTATCTCTTTGGTTACATTCAGTGTAACTTAGACAGACCCCCTGTATGCCAGCTTAAAACTTGCTGTGCACTGAGTGTAAGCGAGTAAAGTAGGAGTGAGGGAGGGCCCCTCGTTGTGGTAGTCCCATGAAAAGTTAAACCCTAGCCTATTCAGAGTTGACATGCCAATACTTACCAATGTGTAAGCAATAAAAGTTGATGTGTGAAAGTGCACGTAACTTGTGTCAGTTCTCTGTGTTCAATCAAATGTTGAATGTTTGAACTTCTCTCTTTCAATTCTGTCTCTCGGAGCTACAAGTACTTTTATGAGTACAAGCCTAAGGAAAACTATCTCGGAGCCACTGTCCTGTATTTTTCCCAGTCCCGGAATTAAAAAAAAAATTTCTTCGATGACTAGTACCGGAAAGTTGCTCCTTCCACCAATAGTAAGAGAGAGGGTGCAGGTGAAGTGTTAAGATAATTCCCATTGAGAAATTATCCCCAGTCCTTCCCCAAGAGGACCCACCAACACACACATACCTCATTCACATCTCGTCACAGAGAGAGAGAGAGAGAGAGAGAGAGAGAGAGAGTAGACATTTTGCAAATAAAGATGTGTATGCGCAAACGCGTGTTCACACACTGCATGTGTTATAGTGATGTCTGGTACATGGGAGAGAAAGAGGGACAGACAGACAGACAAAGACAGCGTGTGTGTGTGTGTGTGTGTGTGTGTGTGTGTGTCTTTGTTTCTTCTCTTATCATTAGAGTATACACATATACCTTATGCTTATTTCAAAATCACCCTTCTTAGGCGCCTCCCGCGATGTTTTCATAGCGGTTGATCAACTGGCTGACCTACTGAAATATGCAACAACTAGAAAACCACTCACGACAGGGCAGACGCCAATCAAAGAGGAACAATTCTGACACACGTCAATCAAACTGTAATCAGATTCATTGCCACAGTATCGGTCTTCTACCATCTGTTGAGAGGCACAGAAAGTCGTTGATTTCTGTTCATACATCTGCGAAACTATCATAAGAGCTAGTCCATAACTCTCAGTTCTCATTTCATCAGCTATTATGTTGTCAGCAGTCACAGGTTTCCAGCTCACTTCAGTGTTGAGCAGTGACAGATTATACATGTTACATGACTGAAAGGATCTCAGTTGCAGTCCTGAATGCAACAGATTTTGTATATTCAGAATTATCAGTATATCTGGTCAGGGAACTTCTCTTATGATCCATATACTTCAGAAGCTTTTAACAGACCAAAGATTTTTTTTAATACTAATTGCAGAGTAGATGAAAACAAAAAATCCGGAGTCTGGGTCCAAACTTACATGAACTAGTTCCTGTGGTCATGTTCCACTTTTTATACACCGAGTTTCGTTAAAACTGATCAAGTAGCTCTTGTATCGTCTCACAGCCAGACAGAAAAACAGAGATTGTGGTGTAAATCACGCCCTGCTTGCTGGAAGGTCATAATACAATTACTTTATTGACGTCATCGATCAGGAATGATTTTCCGTCACCCAAGTCTCCAATCTAGGACATCTCTTTCTCTCTCTCTCTCTCTCTCTCTCTCTCTCTCTCTCTCTCTCTCTCTCTCTCTCTCTCTCTGGTGTGTGTGTGTGTGTGTGTGTGTGGTGTGTGTTCATGTGTGTGTTCTTCTTCATCTGTTATGCCGCCGTTTCAAATGTTACAACATAGCTCTCAAGAGTCACTTGTCTTTTCAAATCGTTTTATTGACAGTATTGAAAGAGAGAGAGAGAGAGAGAGAGAGAGAGAGAGAGACAGACAGACAGACAGACAGACAGACAGACAGATGTGTGGGTTGCATGCGTGCGTACGTGCGTACGTGTGTGTGTGTGTGTGTGTGTGTGTGTGTGGTGTGTTGCTTCAACATAAAAATGCACTATTGATTGACCGAATGCCAATTAAATTGTTGTTTTGTAATGCTT
>CM031599.1:103269714-103284714 GCA_018398815.1 Conus ventricosus
GAGTGACATCAGATTTAAATAAATCTTTTCCAGAAGCCACCGCACATGGCTGAGTGTACTTATTTTTCAATTATTTGTTTCCGGAAATCCACTTAGCTTAACAGGCTTTTACCACAGAATGAGGGAAAGTTGAGGGAATCTCGGTCAGTGAGCGGAGGTTCGTTGATCAGGTGGAACACGCACAAACCTGCCCACCGCACTGCACAAAACATTTATACTCCAGCAGGCGCACTTGCTGGAATTCCCCCATATACCAAATATTTCATCAAAGACTTTAGTTCGTTATTGATGGTTAGCATATCTTCCACGCATATATATTTTTCTTAATCATTGTTTAAAAAAAGAGAACATAGCCTTGATATTATATGGTATGTTAATTCCTCAAATTACCCTAGACGTGGTTACTTGTAAATGATTATTGTTATCTAACCAAGTGCATAGCTCCGAGTTCCAAAATGTGATTTGATAAGTTCCCAGTCACTTAAATTGCTTATTTTTTTATGGTTGTTAGAAGCAAATTACACCTTTTCACCAAATTCTAGAATTGGTTCTTGCTCATACGCCACCACTTATTATTTGTGCAATTATCTGTGTCTTCTTTAGGAGCTTACCTTGACTCCCCCATTGTAACAAAACATGCATTTTGAAATTCTTTTAAATCTAGCATCTTCTTAACCCCCCCCACCCCATATCCGTTTCGTGACACAACACTGTTCTTTTTACTTTTTTCAACGCTTTTTGTTGCAGCCTTTATTCTCCATGACAAATTTTATATAATCTATGATCTCATTAATTACATACATCTGGTAAAACTATCGCTTGTCATTATGTAACCCACTGCGAGATTTTTAAAAATGTTTTTTCGATACTTACTTTGCCCATAATACTCAAATATCTATTCTCATTATAGAGATCAACGTCTGCTATTCAATTCTACCCACCTGTTCTCTTCTTTTTAGATGCACCTGTGTGTTTACTAAAGATATACCTAATCTCGTTATTTTCTTTTTAATGTGAATCCATAACCTTTTGTCTACAATTAATTTTGCTACCGTAAACCACATTTGCCTTCCGATTTATTTATGTTTATTGTCAAAACTGATATGAACGAAAAGTTTCAAATAATTCAAGCGCTATTCGCATATGTTTCGTCTGCTAAAAAACAGTGTATATCATCAGGCGTAAAGAGCCGTAACATAGGACATGTCTCCTGAGTTCTGTATTCATTTTAATTGCAGCCTTGATGTCCGACCGTTCCGTAAATCTAATTGCCAATAGTTCAAGGCTAAAACAAGGTAACCGGAGAAAAGGGACAGCCCTGCTCTGATTTGATTCACTGCTAATCGATTCGGAATTCCATCGCAATTGTTTTATAACGCGTATCGAATAGGTCATCCTTTTTTCTACCCAGTTAACAAAACCTCCCCAAACACCGAATAATTTGAAACGCGTTTTAACTGAATTCTTTGGAAAATAGATCGTAAAGCATGGAAATTATCATTATTTTTTTATAGTCCTGGTTTGTTTTCGTGACGAGTTGTTCGGTGAATCATCAATAGACGTAAATAATGTGGACACACGTCTTCTTTTATGTATCCTACTTGGTCATCAGACATATTAAAAGAATCAATGACACTACCAGTCGCGCGCTAGACTTTTTGCTAGGAGTTTATAATCATAATTTGTTAAACGGTATTTTTGGTCGCCAATTGTTGAGATCATTTCTTGCTAAACCATTTCCTATTTGTCTAAGAGTTATTTCGGCCTTTGTTGAGTTGAAGACATGTCCCGAGTAAATGCGGTCTTAAAAGATTCCTTACGTATTGAACCTATCCGATTCCTTGAAAATACTTATAGAATTCAACGGTTAATCATCTTGCCAGGACTAAGCCATTTTTCATTCCTTTCAATGCACTCGTCATTTCTTGCTCTGAAAGATTACCTCGCAGTAAGCTTTATCATTTAGCAGATAGAGAAGGTAAATTAACACCACGCAGGAAGGCCTGTGTTTTTGTAGCATATTATAAACTATTTATCTTTTTCTTGTTCAATTCTTAAAATTGTTCTCTTTGTTGCCCGGTAAAATGTTTTTTTTGTCCCTGTTCTCAACCCGTTTGCCTTTTTAATTATTTTCTATGATCGTAGAGTATGATCTTGCTCTTTACAAACTATTGAAAGAACTTAGAGGTTTTTTCCCCCTGTTCAACCACTGAACTCGCGCCCTTACCTGAGCTGCACGGGCTGTACTAGTTTCTTTAATTTCTTATTTTTAGTTTTACGAGCTCTCTTTTACGCA
The DNA here is from genome assembly GCA_018398815.1 of Conus ventricosus. Lineage (NCBI taxonomy): Eukaryota > Metazoa > Mollusca > Gastropoda > Neogastropoda > Conidae > Conus > Conus ventricosus. Next base: position 103,272,011 of record CM031599.1, read on the forward strand.
AAGTTTTCCCTGGTGTCTGGTTAAGTGGCTGAGGGCACTATCGAGTGTATTCATATCTGCATTTTGTCGTGTCAAATGTACTTTCTGTTTAAACAATGCTTTTTTTTGAAATTTGATTGGTGCATATGGAATGGATGTGAGCACAGAAAAAAGCAAAGTCCTGGTCAAACAGCAAACCAAACACCCATGCTGTGAAATCTTACATGAACGGCAACAGGCTTGAAGATGTGGGCGCTTTCAAATACCTTGGCACTCTACAAAGACGGTCGCTCTACAACAGAAAAATCAATGACCAAGTACTAGCGATCGCAACAGCAGCAATGGCCAAAGCTTAACAGATCTGGAAGAGCAGGAGATCTGCCTTCCCTACAAAGATGAAGATGTACAAGTCTGGTGCTGCCATCCTGCTGTATGGTGCGAAAGCTGACCATGACAGCAGAGGACCACAAGAGAATCAGACGTTTGAAACTAAATGCTTCAGGCGCTTGCTCGGGACTTTGGCAAGACGGGACGACAAAACGACCTTGTGAGGAACCAAATAGTTCACTGCAGGCCCCAAGAACCCTCTTGGAACCCCCCGTCCGCCGCGGAAGCTGTCGTGGTTCGGCGGTCATACGCCACAATCAATGCCCAAAACAGTCATCGAGGGACGCTGGAAGGTGGGCAGACGAAGGGGGGACGACAAGCCATATTGCTGGGATGGTCAACATCAAAGATTGGACCAGGATGGAAGGCCCTATCGCTGATGCGACGAGAGGACAGGCCGGATGGCGGTTGCCTGGCTTTGGGTGTCTCTCATCTCTCCTCTACGCCCATCAGGGGCAAGAGAATGATGATGATGATGATGATGATTTTATTTTTTAGTCTCTCCCATGTTATTGATTATCATCTTCTGGGTCTTTTTCAAAGTGTCTCTATAATATGATTTATGTAATAATTACAATAGTTTATATCCAAAAGAAGGGAGGATCATTATATTTCCAATACCCTTAATCCCATGTACAACATAACGACTTCACCAAAACACAACAAACTCTGTGATCTGAGAAAAGAACACTCTGCATGTACTCTGCACTACATTTTACAAAAAATAGGTGATTGGTCAGTATATAATCAGTTTTCTTGCCAATAAAATGGATTTTAATTTAGACCCAGCTAAATTCTTTCTTTCGTTGTGAAAACATTCCCCCATGTGTCTACAGGTCACATTCACTCACAATTCTGTTAAAAATCTGTACAGTCATTTTTTGGGGGGTCGTGATAATCACCACTTATCACATCATAGCTCGTTACTCAAGACAGTGTTGATAATCTCAACACAAATAGGTTTACTGATATTTAAATTTTTTATAATCATCTATTTATCGAAGAAATTATGTTTTCCTGTAAACTATGAGGGGCATAGATATTTACCACAATCAATCTGTTTCTCTCCTGTAGTGATTTTCAAGATTACAATTCTTTCCAAGAGGCATACACTATTTCCGTTTCAGCTTGACAAATTTTTTGGAATGAATATTACTAATCCTCCGCTATGCTTTACTTTTCTCAGTTGAACATGAGCTACCTCAATTCTTTTTGCCACTGTTCACTTACAGCTGTATTATTATATGTTTACTGCAGACAGATCCCATCGTTCGTTGTTTTTCAAAAACCTAAAAGACGCGTGTTCTTATATTATTGGATCTTATCCTCTTGACCATTTACAGAAAAAACATTTAAAGAGATAAAGCATGTTTCAGGGTTCATGAACAAATGACATGTGACGCGCAGAAAATCTGTATACAACCGTGTCATCAGTCGTGTCTGTCCCTGTCACTGTTTTTCTGTCGCTGTATGAGGGCGGAATTCTTGGCAGCTTTTCTGTTCACGTTGGGTCGGTCAAAGTGGGGGGAATCACCTACTGTTGACCATGGCCGTTTGGAGTCCTCTGTACGCGATTGGCTTTAAAATCCAGTTCGACTGTGAGTTTGGTCAAAAGCCCTTCCTTTGCTTTCGACAGATCATTTTCCTTCTTTTTCATTTCTTCTCTCTTTTTGGGTCAGCTGCTTCTTTTGTTATTTTCCCCTTTTCTCAACGCATTGCATTGGCAGAGCTCAAGTTTAGAATGGACAGTCCCTTTTCATTGTCCCACTCTCACTTTTTTTCTCCCTTTTCTGACTAAGTTTCTCTCTCAGTGTCACTCACGTTAGGTTTCTTTCTCTGCAGTGTCTGTGACGTCAGGGCCAGTTGTCACTGTCGTCATCAGTGAGGTGTGTGGGCAGGGTTTACAGATTGTTTCTGTGTGGAAACAACTGGAAGTTAGGCTTCCACACTGACCAACTTCATCATTGTGAGGCTGGAATAGGCAACAGGATCCCATTTGCCGATGAGGGGTGGAGATCGCCTCTGCACGTGATAACTGACTCGGAACGCGGGCCCAGTGCCCAACTTTTTAAGCAACGATTGCTCTCGTTACCCTGGCCTCTTTTTTCGGGTGTTCCTGTGGATAAAGGGTGGCAGTATATCCCCTACCTTTACAAACCTTTCCATTGGTTTTTTCTGGGACGTTGAGGAATTTGAAACGTCTACCAGAAGTAAAAAATCGGGTCAGCTTTCCATCTCTGTCCTTATTTTTCCTTATCAAAGGGGGAGCGAAGAAAACTCCAAGTTTAACAAGAGCTGAATCAATATCCGTCCTCGCAAGACAAGGGGATATTCGTATCCAGACTTGGTGGCAGGTCTTTCGAGTCACCCGGTCCTGTGATATGAAAAGGGTTATTGTAGTACAACGCAGTTCAACACGCTAAGAGACCAACCTTTATCAAAATCTTATTTCGTGCTGTTCGAGTGCTGGGTAAGAGTCGCCCTAATCCCCGTAGTCCTGCGCGCCACCATTGTTTCTCTGCCGCATTTCTTTCGGCTGCAAACAAAGGTCCCGGGCCTGAAAGGAACGATTTGATCAGAGCCAAAAGAATATGGCAGGTCTCTTTTCAGCAAAAACACTGGTTCCACACGTGAGTCCGCCATTTTGAAGACACGCCACTGAACAGATTAATGTAGAGAGAAGAGAAAATAAACACAAGAAAATGACAACCACACTGCTAACAAAGCCCGACGCCAAAATAAACAAATGATACCAAACTTCTATTCAGTGAAGGGAATTCACACCCAAACTAGCAGGAATTGAAGGAAATTCGAAAACTATGAGCTGAACGGTGACACAGAAGAAAAAAGCAGCTGTCGACCTCGAAGCCTCGCTTTCGAATCCCCTGTGTACATATCAAATTTCATTCAAAATCGGAACATATGGTCAAGATATAACTGGTTTTTATCTGTCAAATTTTAAAAAACACTCATTTAGAAGTGCCATTTGTATGTGTGTGATAACCTTTCTATATACCATATTTCATTAAAAAATCCACCTATATATCCAAAAATACGGCAGAATAACGGTTTTTAAACGGTCCTATAATACATTTCAGCATTACATCACTTACATGTGAAGAGAATCGATTTGTCGCAAGTCATCATGCCGCTTATAATTGGCCAAGTACTTCTTGGATATTCATAAAGAGAAACACGTTACAGGCCGTTACAACGTTCGTAATCGGCTATAATGGGGCAAATAACACATGAGGGCATCATCCGTGACCATAATGAACAACCTGCTAATTTTCATAAAGGTCGGCCGCCAAGTACTTTCTGAGATATTCCATAAAAGATGAGAGAAAAAATCCGTTACAGGCCGTGTTACAGTCGTTTAGTAAACGGTTTTATATCCGGTAAAACTAAAAACATACGGGGCAAATTATTCGGGACCATAATGAACATACCTACAAATTTTCAGAAAGATCGGTCAAGTACTTTCTGTGATATTCAATGAAGAAGAAAAACCGTTACGGCCTGGTACAGCCGTTAGTAACGACTGTAACGGTAAAGTAAAACGTCGGGCATCATCCTTGACCATAATGAAAATACCTGCAAATTTTCAGAAAGATCGACAGATAGTTTTGTCTAGAGCGTGGAACACATTTTGACCGGACACACAGACTGACAGACCAGACAGACACAAACACACACACACACACACACCACCACACACACACAAACACACACACACACACACACACACAGCTTTTTCCTTCGTTCCCATTCTAAAGTACCCCCTGTTCTTTTAAGAAGTGGGAGTACAAAAACAAAGGTAAATTCCAGCAAAGTGGCAAGTCATCGACCAGCCAATTGCATGTCGCTGCACGTCACTACGTGCTTATGCATCAGACACACACAACATACACACGCACGACACACACACACACACACACACACACAACACCACACACGCACGCACCGCCACGCACGCACGCACGCACGCACGCCAACGCACGCACACACACGCACGCAGCAGCACGCACGCACGCACCCACGCACGCACGCAGCAGCACGCACAACCACAAACACACACACACACACAACACACACACACACACACACGCACACACACACGCACGCAAACGCACGCACGCACGCACGCAACGCACGCTCACGCACACACCACACATACACACACACTCTCTTTCTCTCTCTATCTATCTTTTTTCTCTTTCTTACACACACCCACACACACAACACACACACACCACACACCACACACACCACACACACACACACACACATCTTTATCTGCAAAATGTATCTATTTTCTCTCTCTCTCTCTCTCTCTCTCTCTCTCTCTCTCTCTCTCTCTCTCTCTCTCACACACAACACACACACACACCACTCACACACACCAACCCACACACACACAGGACACATACACATGTGTATTTCTAATTTTGTGTCTGTACAAGCCCTCCCACAAACGTTCCCAATCTTTTGGAATGGGCTTGGTTAAACTGAAACACAAATAAATAATTCATTCATTCATTTATCTCTCTCTCTCTCTCTCTCTCTCTCTTCTCTCTCTCTCTCTCTCTCTTCTCTTGTCTTCTCTGTCTCTCTCTCTCTCTCTCTCTTCTCTCCTCTCTTAACGCTCTCTCTCTCTTCTCTCCTCTCTCTGTTTATTAGTGAACTTTACCACGTATATATAAGAAGTTTTCGTAAAAGTGCGAGGACTGTGAGCCTTAGATAAAGATGACTGAACCAAAGCCTCTGCAGCAGGAGACTCCCAGATAAACTGCTCTTTTTCCTGCGAAAGAGGCAATTTGTGCATAGCCAACTCTCATTTACAAGTGCGGGATTGTGTCTGTGAAATTATATGTGACTTTTTTTTTTTTTTTAAATTCTGTTCTCGTTTTGAAAGTGGTGATTTCTTTGCATTTTTTTTTGTCTTCAGGTTTTACTTCTTTTTTTCCCTCTCCTTCTATCCCTTATTTTAATTTTGCTTCAAATTTAATTTCCTTTAAGATGTAGCGACTGTATATGTTCCTTTCAGATAAGGGATATATCATCAGTACCATCTGATCGTGGAAGATCTACTGACATAATTACTGTGAAGATTTTCTTTTTTCTATACTTTTTTGATTTCCCAAAGTTGTTCCACAAGTGTGTAAACCTAACCATTTTCCTCCTTTTTATGGGATTTATTGTGTTCCTTGATCATACCAAAACCCCAACTTGTCACGTTTAACTGTTGTTGCGAAAGCGTCTCCTACTATCATCACATCAGTGCACTGGCACAAAACTAACAAATGAGCAGCAAGGAGGAGGGAAAAGGAGGAACAGGAACAAGTCTGTATGGGCCGGCATTTTTGCAATAAGAATGTGGACCTTGGACTTCGCGAAAATCTGATCACCTTAAATATCCACATGCAGTTTAGGGTTTAACAATACATCAGATTATATATCACTGTTTGGAAACCTTGGTTATTCCTTAAAATTGTCATCATTTTAAGGGCTCTCTGCTGGAATCATGATTAACTACACACCAGTACGACAATGTTGTGTAGCTATTCACAGGATTTTAACGTTACCCGGAAAAGAGCCTTGCACTAACGATAAGAGTCGGGGTCTTCTTATCTTCATCTAGCGGAAACCCTTAGCTTCAAAACGACTTCTACACTTGTTGAACGTAACGGTGTAGAAATGTGTTGGTAGGAAGTTAAGTGGTAAAAGAAACCCTTCCCTTTTGGTTGGATTTCTGCTACAGGAACCATCTGAAGAGTGGTAAAACTGGGTCGTCAAATTTTTCGATGATGGAGTGCAAGTCTCTCTTGAATCCAAGGAAATATTTTACCTCGGAGACTTTAACAGTCCTTCTTTAAAGCACAAAAACTCAATGGGACGCAAGCATTCAATTGTTTAACCTGCATCAACTCATCGAATCTCAACGAAGAGTCACACCAAAACTCTAAGTCACTTATCGACCATATTTATGTTTCAGATAAAAGCACATAGCAGAAGCTGTGTCTTGGGTCCTGTTCTAAACTCTGCTCTTGATCATTACCCTGTGTGTTGTCACATGGATCCCAAAAAAAAAAAGGATGTCATATAAGAGTAAATTGGTTGGTTAAAATTCCCCCACCCCCAATTCGGCGACACAACAAGACATAACTACCGTTCGTTGCTTTTTCAATACTTTAGGACAACCATGATAGATTTTCTACATGACTTGCTTACATCAAATCTCTCATCCGTTTACAACATAACTGTCCAGATGTTGCTCGGGGGAATTTTGGCTCAGAACACATTTACAGAAATATATGATAAAACGCCCTGTAAAAAAACGATAATTGTACGACATAATCCCAAACGGCATGGTACACTAAAGTAGTTACATGAGGCAGGTTATCTTAGAGATTCATGCTTTCTTATAAACAACATGGCTATTGATGAGGAACTCGAATATTGAGGAAGAAAAAGGAAATGCAATTAAATTCACAGAAAGCGCAACAGACGAGAAAAAAGTTGAAAGGGAAAAAAAATAAGAAAGGAGGGGAAAAAAGAGAAAAAAGAGGAAAAAAACAAAACGTAATTAACTTTCGAGGAACTAATTTCTTCAAATTCAACGAACCCAAAAATTGGTATAGTGGAGAGCTAAATTTAACGAGCTCTTACAAAACAATCAATTTCTTCTTCAAATCAACTAAATTAAAGATCATCTCTTGTCGAACAACTGAACACCCACTTCTTGCACTATAGCCAAGAAAGTTGTCCGGATTACTCTCCAACGACCCTTCATAAACTGAAACAATATTGCCATGATTAAAAACATCAGTCTGTGAACTTATATTCCACAATAACAGTATTAGAAAGTCTATCACTCCTAACACACCTAAAACAGTCAAAGTACCGGGGGTGGATGGCCTAGACGGCAAATTTCTCAAACTATCAGCTCCAGCAATTACAGATACGTTGACATACGTCTTATTTGTGTATCGACCAAAAACCAAAACCAAAAAAAATCATATTTTTCCCAAATTAGTTTTCAAAAAAATAAGCAAAAAAATAGGTCCATTTCCTATCTTTAACCCAAAGCAGGTTTTGTGAGCAGCTAAGATTACATGCAAACTATCAGACCCAATTCTCGCAATCATTTTCTCCACTCTTTCCAAACCTTTGGAAAAAAAAAAAAAAAAAACATATAATATAAACAACATTAAGACCCACCTTACTTAATACATACCCACTTGCTTCATGCCAAGGACAGTCCGGGTTGGGTTGGGGCAGTCCCGGGGGTTTTACTTTTTCCCGACCCACAACTTTCATGCCACTCAAGCACGATAATACAACCCTGGTCCTTTTGAGGACCTGGCTAACTCCTCTAACTGTTCCCTCTCACCCCCTATGGCTAAAACCAGCACATCAACATCAATCAAATATTTGTCGGTTTTCCGTGTTTTTGTTGTTGTGTCCTATTTATTGATTTCAAAAAAAGCATCTTTTGATGTGATTTTAGACCATCACGCCTTCTTCTTAGAAAATTTATTATTGCTATGGCTATCCACAGGAACTCCTACGCTTTTTCATCATATCTCACAAATAGGCAACATTGTAGTGAGAATTAATACAACCTTCTCTTCATTTCAAACACTTTCCCATGGCCGTCCCACAAAGGCTCTATCTTGGGACGGGTGTCCCCCTTATTTTTCACATTTTTCATCTATGATCTCCCTCTACATATCACATACAGCCTCCTGTGATCTTAAGTGGATGAACACAACAATCCATCACAAATCATTATGATGATTATGTTGTTTTCTTGCAACTAAACACTTTACTTAGGTAAAGGAAAGTGTGCGAAAAAAACATGTGATCTCGTGTGGATGAAATTTGAATTGGTGGAAATGAAATGGACTGAACCTAATATTACTCATTGTCGCTTCACCCATCATATATACTAAATCCTATGCTTATCACAAACCAGGCCAAAAAAAGACCAAATTTCATCCTTTATGTTTCTCCTGTAACTCTTTAATAAATATGAACCCGTTTGAACAGGTTACATGCCTCAATGTGCTTGGAAATAACCATTGATATACATATGAGCTGGCACGCTTCACATAACCTCACTATGCCCAAAAAACTTTCACAGAAGTTTTTTCAACTCTCCAAAATCAAACGCTATCTCGAGCCCCCTGCAATTCACGCAAGCTCTTTTACCAGTTCATATTCAATATTACTAAGACTTATGGAATTACTCTATGGGACTGTGATAGCGCTAACACTCTCAAAAAATGGTTAAGGCCTGCAAAGCGAGCATCAAATTAGTCCTCCTAAAAATGCAGTGTCTTCTGGACTCTGGACTATAAAAAGATTCAAGTTCTCCATTAAGTCTGCAGATTTAGAATACAACAATGGGATCATAATGCACAGATTGTGTTTGGGAAGGCACCCTGACAACATTAGTTCACAGATTCTCAAATAAATTCTCAAGGACTCTACCAAACTTCCTGGTTCCCCTTGTTCCTAGAATTGACTTTTTCAAATCCAGTTTAACATATTCAGGTTCCTGTCAATGGAACTCGCTCCCTGGATCAACTAACAGGGCGCCACTGCATATCACTTCAAACAACCATTATTTCAACCTTCTTTATGTGCAGGTACTTACCATACTCCAGCATAAATCAACCACCGTTCACCACCACCCTCTTGACCTTATGTATGTACTGACTATATAGAAAGTGTTTTTGTACTTGAAAAGCTTATGTATGTTATTTTGTTTTGTAAGTATGTTTATATGGAGTATAAATATATATATATATATGTGTAATGTAGTTGTGTGTGTTGTTTTGTGTGTGTGTGTGTGTGTGTGTGTTGTGTGTGTGTGTGTGTGTGTGTGGCAGTCGTGTGTTTCCTACTACCTCCTGCCCTCTTGTCATTCTGTCGAAATGCTTGAGTTTTTATGTGACTTTCTTCTCTCTCTCTCTCTCTCTCTCTCTCTCTCTCTCTCTCTCTCTCTCTCTCTTCTCTCTCTCTCTCTCTCTCTCTCTCACGGTTCTGCTGCAATGACTTGATTTTTTATCCATTTGGTATCCTTCTACCCGTGGCGGACTGGGCAATAGAATGCATTTTCCCCTCCATTTGTGCTTTATTTTCCCCCCCCCCTCCCCGTGTTCAAAATTGTTTGTTTTGTATCTCCTTTGGAATTTTTTGATTGTCAGATTGTTCTAAACATGCTCTCTTATCGCACCCAACTCTAGCCTCTTCCTCCCCCCACCCTCTCTCTCTCTCTCTCTCCCTCCCTCTCCTCCCCCCCCCCCCCCCCTCTCTCTCTCTCTTCTCTCCACTCTCTCCTCTCTCCCCCTCTCTCTTCTCTCTCTCCTCTCCCTGGCTCCAGGCTTAACCCGCCATTTTCCCTTTCGCTTCCTTTGGTCTCTCTCTCTTTCTCTCTCTTCTCTCTCTCTCTCTATCTCCTCTTCTCTCTCTCTCTATCTTTTTGTTTTTTTTTTTTTTTTTTTTTTTTTTTTTTTTTTGCCTTTTTTTTTTTATAATTTTAATCCCCTATTGTTATTGTAGTTATAGTCACTTTTGCATGCTTCCTTTGGTGCCTTTTATTTTATTATTGTTGACCCCGACACAGGGCGAGGACGGAAAGGTATAAAAAGCACACATCAGTTGCTTATCTATTTTATTCCTCGTAAAATAAAGAATTTTGTCTTTGTCTTGTCTTGTATTGTCTTGTCTCTATCTCTCTCTCTCTCTCTCTCTGTCCAAAGCTGAAATTAAGTCCATTTGAAAACAGAGTTTGTCGTGGGGCGCGCTGTGTTTGATGACGTTTAACATGACGGCCCCACCCCAAACAAACCCAACCCACAATCAAACGACTGAATCGCCAAAAGTAGAAAACTGAACTAGATGAATAGATAAGATCTTAGAAAATGTCCTGAATTGGATAAGTTTCTATGTTTACAGATTTGGCCTTTCATGTCAGTTTTGATTTGGCAATGCCTCTGCGCGGGCTACATCATGCAAACTTCCCACCCACTCCAGACGAGGGGAGGGAAAAACCAACTCACTGGCTTCATGCCTTGTCTGTAACCCCCACGTGGTCAGGTGGCTGCAGACAAGCCTGCCCTCTCAACTCTGCCTGCTATGTAATTGATTCTTACTTTGGGGAGAATGCTGATGTCGTTTTGGCAGCACACACATATACAGTCTCTCAGTTATACGGGCACACACGGCTCTTCTTTTGACTTGTTGAGTGGAGTTTGTTGTTAACAAAATTTAGCTATGGGGAGGTGTGTAATACAGTATGATATTCTTTGGCTAGTGTTTACTTCGTCTGATTCTCTTTTGTCAGTGCGTTCCTATCATGGTTTTCTTTTTGTCTGTGTGTTGTTTTGTATTTGTTTCCTATCCGTTCGTATTTTATTGCACTGATAGAAATGCAAAATAATACAAGCAAAAAGAAAAACCAAGGTGAAGAAGAGTACGTACTGTACTCACTGACTCCACCCTACTGTTATTTTAAGCACACAGGAGCACGCGTTGCTTGGCATGGTCTGTGTGACACGAAATGTGTAATAGATATAGCAAACTGCAGGATAAGCATGAGCGAAATATTGTTGTGTTTGCTGTTGCTGTTGTTCGGTGTGCTGCTGCTGCTTCTGTAATTGGTGTTGGTGTTGTGGTTGTTGTTGTTGTCGTTGTTGTTGGTGTTATTGCTTTGCGAAATGGATAATGGCTTGGAAGTTACTAAAACACGCATTTTATTTCTATTTTTAACATAAAACAAGTAGTTTTTTTACATTGTATCAGGCTCTTTCCTGTATTCGCAAAACAACAAAGCTTTTACGCACCAACCAAAATGCCATCCCTATAACAAATTATGTGTCGATTGCTTGTATAATCAGTACACAGCGTCTGCCTGGGTTCCCGTTTAGGGTCAGAGGAATCTGAATGACGGAAAAGGAGCGACGAGTAGCCGCTACTAGTGATGACCTGTCACCCACAAACCTCTGGTATGGAGGCATGTTCACCACGATGTGCGGGACCTTCACCTGGTGTAGCAGCTATTCGTGTCGTGTCAGAGATCTGAGCATTTCACTCTAAGGAGGTTACCATCAACATACCGTACAGGTTAGTCTCCCAATCCACATGAAGATCCATCGCTACTCCTGTCAGATGGTCTAATACCTACGTTCCTGCAGAGCCATATACAGGAGTTGAAGACACACGCTTACTCTCTTTTTCCTCATGCACCATCAGCACGCGGACATGTGTGCCTCCTCAGATGGTGTGATTATTATCAGTGGAAAGCTTCAAGTCCTGGATCTCAGCTTCTAACGATTCCATTCATTCCCTCCATTGTTCCTCTTCCCCCCAAAACTATTACCCAATGTCACCTGATCTCTTCCTCTCTCCCATGCTGTGCTGACGCTGTTCTTCTGCGTGACAGTTATTCCATTGAACTCACACCCCGACTCTTCACCGACAGCATCTTGCCGCCGTGTCAAAACCATCAGCATGAAGAGGAAGCGGGCCTACTCTCTTTTTCCCCTGTGCACCATCAGCATGTGAACAGCACTGCCTCAGAAGCACGCCTGTCCGAGTTATGCACCATCAGCATGTGAACAGCACTGCCTCAGGAAGCACGCCTGTCCGAGTTATGCACCATCAGCATGTGAACAGCACTGCCTCAGGAAGCACGCCTGTCCGAGTTAAAGCACCATCAGCATGTGAACAGCACTGCCTCAGGAAGCACGCCTGTCCGAGTTATGCACCATCAGCATGTGAACAGCACTGCCTCAGGAAGCACGCCTGTCCGATTATGCACCATCAGCATGTGAACAGCACTGCCTCAGGAAGCACGCCTGTCCAAGTTATGCACCATCAGCATGTGAACAGCACTGCCTCAGGAAGCACGCCTGTCCGAGTGGTACGGTGCATGAGGAAAAGAGAGTGGGCCTACATGCTCATCATGCATAGCATGATAGCACCCCAATTCCGATGGACTCAATTCTCACAATTGACTTTTGAGTTTCAATCATTCCACCTCTTTGCCCACTAATTCTTCTCTTCTCCTCACTCTCTCTCTCACTCTCTCTTCCTCCCTCATCTCTACTCTCTCATCTCTCTCCTTCTCTCTCTCTCGCCTCTCTCTCTCTTCTCTCTCACTCTCGTGCTCTCTCCTCTCTCTCTCTTCTCTCTCTCTCCTCTCTCTCTCCTCTCTCTCTCTCTCCTCCCCCCCCCCCCCCATTTCCCCATCCCACCGTGTTTATATTCACCACCCCATCTACATACATAACATAGTTATAATCAAACATAGAGTATAATATAATATA
>CM031599.1:103289714-103292214 GCA_018398815.1 Conus ventricosus
CACCACCTCTCCTAACAAAAGCAATATGAACAAACAAAAAACACACCACGCACGCGCCGCGCGCCACACACACACACACACACACACACACCCCACACCACACACACACACACACACACAAAACACACACACACGCACACGCAACGCACGCACGCACGCACCACACACAACACACACACACACACACACACACACAACACACCAACACACACACATACATATTCAGTTTCGTGGTGTGTGGTGGTGTGTGTGTGTGTGTGTGGTGTGTGGTGTGTGTGTGTGTGTGTGTGCGCGCGCGCGCGCGTCCGTGCGTGCGTGCGTGCGTGCGTGCGTGCGTGCGTGCGTGCATGCGTGCGTGCGTGCGTGTGTGTGTGTGTGTTGTGTGTGTGTGTGTGTGTGTGTGTGTGTGTGTGTGTGTGTGTGTGTGAATAACACAAGGAGACATAGTGCGTGTGAGTGAGTGTGTGTGTTGTTGTGCATGATTGTCCTATTCCTGCCACCTGCAATCAGTTATTCTCTGTCTAAATTATTTAATGAACATTGAAACCAACTCTTAACCCTGATTTTTCCCAAACGTAAGAAAACCCATATTTGTCTAAACTTGTTCGAACATTTGCAACCCACGTATGCTTCCCCTTTTCGTCAAGAGAACTTAACATTCTACATGCTTTATATGACAATCTATGTTCCCCCATACGGGTCAGCTTTAACCAGAATTTAACGCAACGTATGTAAGAGTTTAAGTATATAGGGTATCTACCCAGATCGTCATACATGAAATCGTTCGATGTTCTTACATCTACACCTAAGAACGTTTAAGACCATATGTGTGCACCTTTTCTATTTCTAAAGCTGCCTTATCCAAAGCCCATATTTCAGCGCCATACTGTACTATAGGCTGTACTTTGGCATCGAATAACTTTTTTTTTAAAAACAGTATAGGTGAATTATTCTCACGTTTATACAATGTTCTCAGAATTGCTGTTAATGCTTGTTTAGCTTTACTCACCAGTTTGGCTGTTCCGAAACAAAGTTTGGTTGAAAAGCACAGGCCTAGATACTTATAGCTGTTTACAACTTTCATTTCTGTTGAACAATATAATCTATTTTTCCCCTGATTTTAAATAACCACCTTTCCGGAAAACTATAATATTACTTTATTCATATTCACCGTCAGTTACAGATAACTGGATGCTGTATACAAACTATTCAACTGAGTTTGTAGTCCAGCCACTGTTTTTTGACATCAAAATAATATCATCTGCAAATAACAAAATAAAAAATTCGGAGAAATCAAGAGAAAATGATATCCCATGCCGTTTCTTTTCTATTATTTCTGAAGCAAGTTCGTTAATAAACAAAGAAAACAAAACTGGACTGCACACATCACCTTGCTTTATCACTCTTGAACAAGTAATAAAATCTGTCAAGTCTGCGTTATTTCTTATTCTTGCTTAACATTATGATACATAGTTCTTATACAGCATACATGTTGCCCTTTATTCCATTTTTTGACAAGTATTGGCCACAAACGTTTTCTTGATATGGAATCGAAAGCTTTTTCGAAGTCTATAATTGCAACATGTGGCTTTCTATTGTTCACTAACTGCTTTTGAACTGACGCTAAAAGTGTGAACATAATTATTATCTATAATAATTCTGTTTAAATCCAGCCTGATACTTGCTGGTGGTATTATTTTCTTCAATCCATTTTTGCAGTCCTACATTAATTATTGAACTGTCAAGCTTACTGCTCACATTGCTCAGTGATATGCCCCTGTAATTATTCTGATCATCTACATCTCCCTTTTTCATGTAATGTACAAATTATGGATTGTGTCCATTGCTCAGGATATACACCTTTATCAAACAGAGCATTGAACAACTTAACCAAAAACATAGCAACATGATCACTAGAAAACTTTAAAAATTCACCTATTATAGCTTCTGGACCCGCTGATGTTTAATTCTTTAGTTTTCCCAATGCATCAATATCCACTTCTTTCGTAATTGGCTGATTAAACCATTTCTTCATTGTCTTTAACTAAATAATAATATTCCTCTTCTAAGTTTGTATTATCAATCTGCTTGTCAAGAATATTCTTAAAATGCAAAATTCCAGTCATCAGTACTAATGTTATTGTACATACCACGTCGTTTGGGAACAATTTTGCCAAATGCTTCCCAAAACTTGTACTGATTATCTACAGAAGATGCCAGATCATATGAAGTTGCAAATGTTCCTTTTCTTTCCTTTCCGAGAGATCTTTGTATTCTCTTCGAGCTTTACAATATACGGTCCTGCCATTATCTTTAAACGTTCTACAAACCTTCGAAATTAACATTCTCACATTTTTCTTGCAATTTTATTTTCTTCATCAAACCATTTATTACTTTTCTTGTTTGATCTCTCATCAAAATAAATCTTTTCTTTCATACAACCAGCGTGTTACAAAATACAGTCGTTAAATAATTCCAGGGCTTTATCTATGTGTACATC
>CM031599.1:103302214-103309714 GCA_018398815.1 Conus ventricosus
GTATGTACCCTGTCTTGTGCTGTTGTGAGAAATGTCGGTGGTATGTACCCTGTCTTGTGCTGTTGTGAGAAATGTCGGTGGTGTGTACCCTGTCTTGTGCTGTTGTGAGAAATGTCGGTGGTGTGTACCCTGTCTTGTGCTGTTGTGAGAAATGTCGGTGGTATGTACCCTGTCTTGTGCTGTTGTGAGAAATGTCGGTGGTGTGTACCCTGTCTTGTGCTGTTGTGAGAAATGTTGGTGGTATGTACCCTGTCTTGTGCTGTTGTGAGAAATGTCGGTGGTATGTACCCTCTCTTGTGCTGTTGTGAGAAATGTCGGTGGTATGTACCCTCTCTTGTGCTGTTGTGAGAAATGTCGGTGGTGTGTACCCTGTCTTGTGCTGTTGTGAGAAATGTTGGTGGTATGTACCCTGTCTTGTGCTGTTGTGAGAAATGTCGTTGGTATGTACCCTCTCTTGTGCTGTTGTGAGAAATGTCGGTGGTATGTACCCTGTCTTGTGCTGTTGTGAGAAATGTCGGTGGTGTGTACCCTCTCTTGTGCTGTTGTGAGAAATGTCGGTGGTATGTACCCTGTCTTGTGCTGTTGTGAGAAATGTCGGTGGTATGTACCCTGTCTTGTGCTGTTGTGAGAAATGTCGGTGTGTGTACCCTCTCTTGTGCTGTTGTGAGAAATGTCGGTGGTATGTACCCTGTCTTGTGCTGTTGTGAGAAATGTCGGTGGTATGTACCCTGTCTTGTGCTGTTGTGAGAAATGTCGGTGGTGTGTACCCTGTCTTGTGCTGTTGTGAGAAATGTCGGTGGTGTGTACCCTCTCTTGTGCTGTTGTGAGAAATGTCGGTGGTGTGTACCCTCTCTTGTGCTGTTGTGAGAAATGTCGGTGGTGTGTACCCTGTCTTGTGCTGTTGTGAGAAATGTCGGTGGTGTGTACCCTGTCTTGTGCTGTTGTGAGAAATGTCGGTGGTGTGTACCCTCTCTTGTGCTGTTGTGAGAAATGTCGGTGGTGTGTACCCTGTCTTGTGCTGTTGTGAGAAATGTTGGTGGTATGTACCCTGTCTTGTGCTGTTGTGAGAAATGTCGGTGTGGGTGTACCCTGTCTTGTGCTGTTGTGAGAAATGTCGGTGGTATGTACCCTGTCTTGTGCTGTTGTGAGAAATGTCGGTGGTATGTACCCTGTCTTGTGCTGTTGTGAGAAATGTCGGTGGTATGTACCCTGTCTTGTGATGTTGTGAGAAATGTCGGTGGTGTGTACCCTGTCTTGTGCTGTTGTGAGAAATGTCGGTGGTGTGTACCCTGTCTTGTGCTGTTGTGAGAAATGTCGGTGGTATGTACCCTGTCTTGTGCTGTTGTGAGAAATGTCGGTGGTATGTACCCTGTCTTGTGCTGTTGTGAGAAATGTCGGTGGTATGTACCCTGTCTTGTGCTGTTGTGAGAAATGTCGGTGGTGTGTACCCTGTCTTGTGCTGTTGTGAGAAATGTCGGTGGTGTGTACCCTGTCTTGTGCTGTTGTGAGAAATGTCGGTGGTGTGTACCCTGTCTTGTGCTGTTGTGAGAAATGTCGGTGGTGTGTACCCTCTCTTGTGCTGTTGTGAGAAATGTCGGTGGTATGTACCCTGTCTTGTGCTGTTGTGAGAAATGTCGGTGGTAGGTACCCTGTCTTGTGCTGTTGTGAGAAATGTCGTGGTGTGTACCCTGTCTTTGTGCTGTTGTGAGAAATGTCGGTGGTGTGTACCCTGTCTTGTGCTGTTTGTGAGAAATGTCCGGTGGTATGTACCCTGTCTTGTGCTGTTGTTGAGAATGTCGGTGGTGTGTACCCTGTCTTGTGCTGTTGTGAGAAATGTTGGTGGTATGTACCCTGTCTTGTGCTGTTGTGAGAAATGTCGGTGGTATGTACCCTCTCTTGTGCTGTTGTGAGAAATGTCGGTGGTATGTACCCTCTCTTGTGCTGTTGTGAGAAATGTCGGTGGTGTTTGTACCCTGTCTTGTGCTGTTGTGAGAAATGTTGGGGTTGTATACCCTGTCTTGTGCTGTTGTGAGAAATGTCGTTGGTATGTACCCTCTCTTGTGCTGTTGTGAGAAATGTCGGTGGTATGTACCCTGTCTTGTGCTGTTGTGAGAAATGTCGGTGGTGTGTACCCTCTCTTGTGCTGTTGTGAGAAATGTCGGTGGTATGTACCCTGTCTTGTGCTGTTGTGAGAAATGTCGGTGGTATGTACCCTGTCTTGTGCTGTTGTGAGAAATGTCGGTGGTGTGTACCCTCTCTTGTGCTGTTGTGAGAAATGTCGGTGGTATGTACCCTGTCTTGTGCTGTTGTGAGAAATGTCGGTGGTATTACCCTGTCTTGTGCTGTTGTGAGAAATGTCGGTGGTGTGTACCCTGTCTTGTGCTGTTGTGAGAAATGTCGGTGGTGTGTACCCTCTCTTGTGCTGTTGTGAGAAATGTCGGTGGTGTGTACCCTCTCTTGTGCTGTTGTGGGGAAATGTCGGTGGTGTGTACCCTGTCTTGTGCTGTTGTGAGAAATGTCGGTGGTGTGTACCCTGTCTTGTGCTGTTGTGAGAAATGTCGGTGGTGTGTACCCTCTCTTGTGCTGTTGTGAGAAATGTCTGTGGTGTGTACCCTGTCTTGTGCTGTTGTGAGAAATGTCGGTGGTGTGTACCCTGTCTTGTGCTGTTGTGAGAAATGTCGGTGGTGTGTACCCTCTCTTGTGCTGTTGTGAGAAATGTCGGTGGTGTGTACCCTCTCTTGTGCTGTTGTGAGAAATGTCGGTGGTATGTACCCTCTCTTGTGCTGTTGTGAGAAATGTCGGTGGTGTGTACCCTCTCTTGTGCTGTTGTGAGAAATGTCGGTGGTATGTACCCTCTCTTGTGATGTTGTGAGAAATGTCGGTGGTATGTACCCTCTCTTGTGCTGTTGTGAGAATGTCGGTGGTGTGTACCCTGTCTTGTGCTGTTGTGAGAAATGTCGGTGGTATGTACCCTCTCTTGTGCTGTTGTGAGAAATGTCGGTGGTGTGTTAACCCTCTCTTGTGCTGTTGTGAGAAATGTCGGTGGTGTGTACCCTGTCTTGTGCTGTTTGAGAAATGTCGGTGGTGTGTACCCTGTCTTGTGCTGTTTGAGAAATGTCGGTGGTATGTACCCTCTCTTGTGCTGTTGTGAGAAATGTCGGTGGTGTGTACCCTCTCTTGTGCTGTTGTGAGAAATGTCGGTGGTGTGTACCCTGTCTTGTGCTGTTGTGAGAAATGTCGGTGTATGTACCCTCTCTTTTGCTGTTGTGAGAAATGTCGGTGGTGTGTACCCTCTCTTGTGCTGTTGTGAGAAATGTCGGTGGTATGTACCCTCTCTTGTGCTGTTGTGAGAAATGTCGGTGGTGTGTACCCTCTCTTGTGCTGTTGTGAGAAATGTCGGTGGTGTGTACCCTGTCTTGTGCTGTTGTGAGAAATGTCGGTGGTATGTACCCTGTCTTGTGCTGTTGTGAGAAATGTCGGTGGTATGTACCCTCTCTTGTGCTGTTGTGAGAATGTCGGTGGTATGTACCCTGTCTTGTGCTGTTGTGAGAAATGTCGGTGGTATGTACCCTGTCTTGTGCTGTTGTGAGAAATGTCGGTGGTATGTACCCTCTCTTGTGCTGTTGTGAGAAATGTCGGTGGTATGTACCCTCTCTTGTGCTGTTGTGAGAAATGTCGGTGGTGTGTACCCTCTCTTGTGCTGTTGTGAGAAATGTCGGTGGTGTGTACCCTGTCTTGTGCTGTTGTGAGAAATGTCGGTGGTATGTACCCTCTCTTGTGCTGTTGTGAGAAATGTCTGTGGTGTGTACCCTCTCTTGTGCTGTTGTGAGAAATGTCGGTGGTGTGTACCCTCTCTTGTGCTGTTGTGAGAAATGTCGGTGGTGTGTACCCTGTCTTGTGCTGTTGTGAGAAATGTCGGTGGTGTGTACCCTGTCTTGTGCTGTTGTGAGAAATGTCGGTGGTATGTACCCTCTCTTGTGCTGTTGTGAGAAATGTCGGTGGTGTGTACCCTGTCTTGTGCTGTTGTGAGAAATGTCGGTGTATGTACCCTCTCTTGTGCTGTTGTGAGAAATGTCGGTGGTATGTACCCTGTCTTGTGCTGTTGTGAGAAATGTCGGTGGTATGTTACCCTCTCTTGTGCTGTTTGATGAGAAATGTCGGTGGTATGTACCCTGTCTTGTGCTGTTGTGAGAAATGTCGGTGGTATGTACCCTCTGTTGTGCTGTTGTGAGAAATGTCGGTGGTATGTACCCTCTCTTGTGCTGTTGTGAGAAATGTCGGTGGTATGTACCCTCTGTTGTGCTGTTGTGAGAAATGTCGGTGGTGTGTACCCTGTCTTGTGCTGTTGTGAGAAATGTCTGTGGTGTGTACCCTCTCTTGTGCTGTTGTGAGAAATGTCGGTGGTATGTACCCTGTCTTGTGCTGTTGTGAGAAATGTCGGTGGTATGTACCCTCTCTTGTGCTGTTGTGAGAAATGTCGGTGGTATGTACCCTGTCTTGTGCTGTTGTGAGAAATGTCGGTGGTATGTACCCTCTGTTGTGCTGTTGTGAGAAATGTCGGTGGTATGTACCCTCTCTTGTGCTGTTGTGAGAAATGTCGGTGGTATGTACCCTCTGTTGTGCTGTTGTGAGAAATGTCGGTGGTGTGTACCCTCTCTTGTGCTGTTGTGAGAAATGTCGGTGGTATGTACCCTCTCTTGTGCTGTTGTGAGAAATGTCGGTGGTATGTACCCTCTGTTGTGCTGTTGTGAGAAATGTCGGTGGTGTGTACCCTCTGTTGTGCTGTTGTGAGAAATGTCGGTGGTATGTACCCTCTCTTGTGCTGTTGTGAGAAATGTCGGTGGTATGTACCCTCTGTTGTGCTGTTGTGAGAAATGTCGGTGGTGTGTACCCTGTCTTGTGCTGTTGTGAGAAATGTCGGTGGTGTGTACCCTGTCTTGTGCTGTTGTGAGAAATGTCTGTGGTGTGTACCCTCTCTTGTGCTGTTGTGAGAAATGTCGGTGGTGTGTACCCTCTCTTGTGCTGTTGTGAGAAATGTCGGTGGTGTGTACCCTCTCTGTGCTGTTGTGAGAAATGTCGGTGGTGTGGTTGTTGTCTGACGGCGTGCTTAGTCTGCCTGTGCGTTCGTCTCTGGAATAAAGATGCTGACTACCGGCGTGCTTAGTCTGCCTGTGCGTTCGTCTCTGGAATAAAGATGCTGACTACCGCGTGCTTAGTCTGCCTGTGCGCTCGTCTCTGGAATAAAGATGCTGACTACCGGCGTGCTTAGTCTGCCTGTGCGTTCGTCTCTGGAATAAAGATGCTGACTACCGGCGTGCTTAGTCTGCCTGTGCGTTCGTCTCTGGAATAAAGATGCTGACTACCGGCGTGCTTAGTCTGCCTGTGCGTTCGTCTCTGGAATAAAGATGCTGACTACCGACGTGCTTAGTCTGCCTGTGCGTTCGTCTCTGGAATAAAGATGCTGACTACCGGCGTGCTTAGTCTGCCTGTGCGTTCGTCTCTGGAATAAAGATGCTGACTACCGGCGTGCTTAGTCTGCCTGTGCGTTCGTCTCTCGAATAAAGATGCTGACTACCGGCGTGCTTAGTCTGCCTGTGCGTTCGTCTCTGGAATAAAGATGCTGACTACCGGCGTGCTTAGTCTGCCTGTGCGTTCGTCTCTGGAATAAAGATGCTGACTACCGGCGTGCTTAGTCTGCCTGTGCGTTCGTCTCTGGAATAAAGATGCTGACTACCGGCGTGCTTAGTCTGCCTGTGCGTTCGTCTCTGGAATAAAGATGCTGACTACCGGCGTGCTTAGTCTGCCTGTGCGTTCGTCTCTGGAATAAAGATGCTGACTACCGCGTGCTTAGTCTGCCTGTGCGTTCGTCTCTGGAATAAAGATGCTGACTACCGCGTGCTTAGTCCTGCCTGTGCGTTCGTCTCTGGAATAAAGATGCTGACTGCAAGAGAGTCGACTGCCTTTGGCCAAGATTCATGTCCGTTTCATGTTGTGTCAATGGATAGCTAACGTTTATGTAAGACAAAAAGAGAATTTCTGTCACGCTCATTCAACATCTGTCTTTTCGAAAGTACACACACACACACACACACACACACACACACACACACACACACACACACACACACACACACACACACACACACACACACACAACACACACACACACACACACACACAACACACACACACACACGCTTCAGAATGAAATGTGCGCATGTACACACAAGCTGCTTCACAAGACTGCCTTATATTGCTGAAAGGTCATTCTTCACAAGACTGCCGTATATTGCTGAAAGGTCATTCTTCACAAGACTGCCGTATATTGCTGAAAGGTCATTCTTCACAAGACTGCCGTATTATTGCTGAAAAGTCATATTCTGCACGCTTTGCCACATTCAACCGGTTTGATTTTGGTCCAAGTAGCAGTGATCTCGAAGTTCACACTCTGCCCCATTCTGCGATCGTGATCAACCTGAATCACAATTCAGAATGGTTTCAAACATGTTAGCTTTTGACAAGCGAAAACACAGACGACAAAATGAAGTCAAAATTCAGTCAAAGTAACAAAGTTGAATGAAATGGACAGTCTTATGTGAACATTCGCTGTTGTCTTTTTCCCTTCTTACATGAATCTTTTCGCTTTCTTCTCCATGCTTCGATTTACAGTTAAATTTCATCGATCCTTTTGAATATCGACTGGACAAGCTAAAGACTCCTGGTCTTGAAGGTGACGGGCTAGGTCTGGTTACTAAACAACTTCAGCCGACAGCCCTTAGCCTGAGCCTACTCACCTGATGATCCGAGATTCCAGTGGAGAAATTTGTCTTCCTTTCGCTATCAGGGAGGTTCGAACTCTGGAGCTGTCATCACCGCCTTGGATGTCTGGTGTCACCTGACGGTTAGTTACCTGACAACTTCCACCTCTTTTACATAGTTCCAACATCTGTGCCAGGTTGAGGGGGGGGGGGGGGGGGGCGCTGCTGCTAATCGGCTAATTACCCATCTCTCCACCACGCTCCAAATACTTGTCGTCTAAAGCGCTTAAAGGCACCTTTTGCTCCCTTTACAATTGAATAAACCCTTTTTCTTAATGTTTCATGCATTATTTATGCTAAAAGAAATGTCCAAACATACCCCCATCGAGCTACGTTTAGAGAATACAAGAAAAAGATTTACCATTTGATTTGGCCATCCACCAAAATCCAATTAATTCATTCATTTAGGGGCCACATGCTATTTTTCTGTTACCAGGTTTTGTTCAAATGAATTTTGCAGTTTTTGGGTGAGCTAGCTGACAGACAGACAGACAGACAGACAGACAGACAGACAGACAGACAGACAGACAGACAGACTGTGACAACAAGACCTCCTAAGTGGAGGTTATAAAACTGTTAATACATGACGTCATAGGTCTGCAATAATTTCATAATTACAATTTTTCTTGACTTGACGGACATCTTCCATTCACGCCTCTCTCTCTCTCTCTCTCTCTCTCTC
>CM031599.1:103314714-103332214 GCA_018398815.1 Conus ventricosus
TACATTACAATAATGCATTATCACGGGATAGCTTGGTACATTACAATAATGCATTATATGGGATAGCTCGGTACATTACAATAATGCAAATTATTTTGGATAGCTTGGTACATTACAAATAATGCATTATTATGGGATAGCTTTGTACACTACAATAATGCATTATATGGGATAGCTTGGTACATTACAAGAATGCATTATTATGGGATAGCTTGGTACATTAAAATAATGCATTATTATGGGATAGCTTGGTACATTACAAGAATGCATTATTATGGGATAGCTTGGTACATTACAATAATGCATTATTATGAGATAGCTTGGTACATTACAATAGTGCATCATTATGGGATAGCTTGGTATATTACAATAATGCATTATTATTGGATAGTTCAATTCAAAACTTTCGTTTAAGTTTCAAAAGCTAATTGATTTGTTCTATTGTAATGTAAAACAGCATGGTGTACCTTAATTCAGTATTTTAGGAGAATACATTTATTCTTTCATATTTAATTGAGCGTTTTCCAATGAAGATTCACGGTTGTCTTAAACATACACCCCACAAAAAAAAACAACAGTTTTAATTAAAACGTTTCAAGTTGTAATTATGTAATACATTCTGTAATACATTTTCTGTACATTTTCTGAAATACATTTCTTAATTTCATGTTCCCAGTTTCTCCGTCTTCAACCCCCCCCCCCCCCCCCCCCCCCCCATCTCCTCCTTAAGTCTAAAACTTTGCGAAGTCATAACTATGAAAACAGTTCAGTTGTTGGCCTGCGCTTGTTTTTTTCCCCCACTATTAGATTGTTCGTCTTGTATTTGTCTGACTTTATTCAAGTTTAAAAGGCTGTGCCAGTCTTGAATAAAAGTTACTGTGTTATGTTTTCTTACGGGAGCAAACGTTACCCACTTATTATACTGTTTCATGTTTTGTCATAAGAAACTAGTCAAATTGGTGTGTACCCTCTGTAGTCCCTTTCTAGAATTCCCACAATGGGATTTGATAGCGAGATAAAACCACAAAAGGCTCTTTTAAGTTTTGGTCATGCTGTATGAAAAATGACTAACAGATTTTTAAAAGCATGTGTATGAATAAACACATGCGAAAACAAAAAATAAACAACACCATTGATATGTCATCAAGGGTTCTATAACTTTTCTTTATCGTCATTATATGTCATCAAGGGTTCTATAACTTTTCTTTATCGTCATTTATATGTCATCAAGGGTTCTATAACTTTTCTTTATCGTCATTTATATGTCATCAAGGGTTCTATAACTTTTCTTTATCGGAGTCAGACGAATTCTTTTCATGACTACAGGAATCCAGTACTGATTTCAAAGGACCGTTTTTAACAGTCTGAAACTACAAATGTATGCGTTAACATTCACATACTGTTACAACTATAAGCTGTGTAACTATCATCTCGTTTTCTACCATTTTGCATTATACAATTTCAGTTTTCATTTACAGTAGGAGCAGCTGTTATCAGTGTATGTTGGATTGACAGTTCCTCTCTGACTCGAAGCTGAAAAAGAATACTTTAGATCTGACTTATTAAACTATAGGGGCGGGGGGGGGGGGGGGGGGGGGGCATTCTGTCGAAAGGCAGCGCATTCGGGTGTCCTGTTTTTTTGGCTGGCCAGGTGGAAATAAATCAGAATGCAGGGCAGGCTGAACAGTCCTGTAATGTTAGGGGTTATATTTCTAGCTGTCGGTGTGGTGACATGGTCGCAATGGAGGTGTCCAGTTTCACGCGAAATGAGGGCAATGGAAAAATTGGAGAGAGTGCGTACGTGCATGCGTTACTGTTTGCGTGCGTGTCTACGCGCGCGCGCGCGCGCGCGCGCGTGTGTGTGTGTGTGTGTGTGTGTGTGTGTGTGTGTGTGTGTGTGTGTGTGTGTGTGTGTGTGTGTGTGTGTGTGTGTGTGTGTGTGTGTGCGCGCGCGTGTGTGCGTGTGTGTTGTGTGTGTGTGTGTGTGTGTGTGTGTGTGTGTGTGTGTGTATGTATGTGTGTGTGTGTGTCTGTGTGTGTGTGTGTGTGTGTGTGTGTGTGTGTGTGTGTGTGTGTGTGTGTGTGTGTTCGTAAAATGGTTGTGTGTGCGCGTGTGTGTGTGTGTGTGTGGAGAGAGAGAGAGAGAGAGAGAGAGAGAGAGAGAGAGAGAGAGAGAGAGAGAGAGAGAGAGAGAGAGAGAGAGAGAGAGAGAGAGAGGAGAGAGAACAGTGCTTTTCTCTCTTGATGTTTGTTTTTTCTTGTTTGTTTTATCGTTTCCAGTTCGTTTAGTCTCCTGGAGGTTGAACGATTCTAGACAGTGACAGGACTTGATATCTCCTAACCAAAGTAGCAAAAATGTCCGACTTCATGGCCATGAAATTAGCGTGGATTGTATCACGCACGGCGGGAAGAACGAAGTGTGAGCGTGTGGGCAAAAGCTCTTTGATGTAATTACTGAGCATTGGCGGAAGATTATTCTACGCACGATTCGACATTTTCATCCATTTAATGTTTCTTATGGCTCCAGGTTCAGAAGTTTAACATTCTACGATCGTGGTCAATTTAATCCAAAAAGATGTTCCAAACATATGAGCTTTTTGAAAAGCCAATGTTCAGACGGCAGTCAAGTCCGCGTGGAGTATTCTGCCAAATGCATACAGTTGATCTATGTCAAACAGCGGTTTGTGCATTGTCTGGGGTTTTTTGTTGTTGTTTTTTGATGACTTTTTTTCTTTGTCTTTTAATTTACAATGAAATTGTGTTAATCGTCTTTTTCTTTTTTTCAAGAGCCACACATCTCCCAATGAAATTCAGCGCATGCGCACTTTAGCTGAAACGTTTGTTTTGATGAACAAATTGAGTGCGGTTATTTGTTTTGTTTTGGCTTTGTTTGTTTGGTTGGTTGGTTGGTTTGGTTGGTTGGTTGGTTGGCTAATTGTTTATATTTTCATTTCCCTTTCACGATGTTTTGCCCCAAAACAGATAAACAAAAAACAAACACGCACACCAACCGATCAGCAAAGAATTGGCAAAGAAAAAGGGATGAACGGGGGGGGGGGGGGGGGGGGGGGGGGATAACAAACAGCTCAAAACTGTAGAAAAATGTAGGGGTAAGACTGTGAATGTATGCGCTAATCATACAGGGGTGCATAATATTCATATACTGTAACTTTGTGCAATGTCCAATGAATTTGTAAAAGATATATGCATATAGTAGGGTCTCTCTCTCTCTCTCTCTCTCTCTCTCTCTCTCTCTCTCTCTCTCTCTCCTCTCTCTCTCTCTCTCTCTCTCTCTCTCTCTCTCTCTCTCTCTCTGTGTGTGTGTGTTGTGTGTGTGTGTGTGTGTGTGTGTGTGTGTGTGTTGTGTTGTGTTGTGTGTGTGTGTGTGTGTGTGTGTGTGTGTGTGTGTGTGTGTGTGTGTGTGTGTGTTGTGTTGTGTGTGTGTGTGTGTGTGTGTGTGTGTGTGTGTGTGTGTGTGTGTGTGTGTGTGTGTGTTTGGCTGGTTGGTTGGTTGGTTGGTTGGCTGTTTTTTGTTGTTGTTGCTTTTGGTTTTTAGTTTTTGTTTCGTTGTTGTTGTTGTTGTTGTTGTTGTTGTTGTTGTTGTTGTTGTTGTTGTTTCGTTTATCACAGTTGCATTATGTTTTTCAATTACGTATCTCATGTCAATTGGTTTAATAATTCATGTACATTGGGAATACATTATTCAACCTTTCTCTCAAAAATGTACCATTTATCAAGTGGTAACATAAAATATTTAAAAATGTATTTTATTTCTTTACTTTTCTGAACCCCAAAACACACAAAGAAGGTATTGATATTTATGACATTGTCAGTTTCACATGCAATAGATGTCCTAATCCTAGAAAGCGTCTTAAGTTTGCAGTTCTCTTAAAAAGCGGCCAGTACTGTCTATTTGGTTATTAAAAACTTAGAAAAAAGGAGCTATGTTCGTAAAACCTATACCATTTAAAATAACACTTTTACAATAGTTTTCGGGACAAGCCTAATATGGTACAAAACAGTTTGCCATGCAACATAAATAATAAGTCAATTCGGAGCAATATTTCGGATCACGGTTATCCAGCATTAAATACTATTAATGTGTTTTCCCTCTTGTGAGTAACTCAACTATGATTTTCCATACACTTGACATATTTATGAGATCATCATCTCTATCCTTCAAATTTGTACCTGTTTTCATGACACATGGTTTTACTTAAGAGATCCAACCACTACACATTCAAAATTTTTGCGAACATGTCACTCCTGGTCTGGTAAGACGTAAGAGCAAGCTTTGTTTATAATTGAATATTTCTTGCAGTCATTGCAACACCAAGCTGCTCTGTAAGTTGCTGGAACGGTGCTCGGTACTTATCCTTGGAATTTATTAGTTTGTTGTATTTTAGTCCCTTGCGGATTCATTCCAAGAACTGGCCCTCAGCACTTGTGTCTTAAGAGGTTATCTTTTTATATTTTCTACTTTTCACAAGAAAATGTAGCTTGTTTTGCTCTTTCATGATTTTCGTTTGCTTCTTAGGTGACACCTTTGGTTGCTTTTTGAAAACTCAAAAAAACATACTACGGTATTGCACACCAGCCTTTCCTGGGATAGCATTCTTCTTAAAACCGAAAAGGCAGAGGCGTCAAATTACCACTTTCCGCGGTCACTGAGGAGAAACAATCAGGTTTCGAAATACCGATATCTGACCAGGAGTTATATGTTAGAGAGTTTCCTTCCCATTGGAAATTGTCTCCCCCTTGGAGACTATAAGCTTGCTGAAGGCTCATTCTGCGAAGCATTTATTTTTCCCCATTCACACACTCAAGCACATACAGTTAGTTAGGCAGAATTATCTACCACTGCAGATATGAATGCTTATCGCCCCCTATTTATTCAATCTAAGACACAAGAGCAAGCTTTGTTTATAATTGAATATTTCTTGCAGTCATTGCAACACCAAGCTGCTCTGTAAGTTGCTGGAATGGTGCGGTACTTATCCTTGGAATTTATTAGTATATATATATATATATATATATAATATATATATATATATATATATATATATGGACGCACATATCTACACATACGCGCTCGCGCCCACACACACACACACTCCATGTGTGTGAAGATGAAATGTAACAAAAAATACTCCAAAATGATTAATCAACCGAGGATTAAGGAAAGAAAAATAAATTAAAACAACTTTCATCTAAACAAGGATATCAAGCTTCAGATCTCTCTCATCCAAAGGGCAAACAAGGGAAATGGGGCTTGGATTACATCTGTGAAGGATACGTTGGTTTGTTGGCTTTCTTCACACACACACACACACACACACACACACACACACACACACACACACACACACACACACTCTTGTGACCGCACACGTATGCATGTGTATGCTCTTCTGGGATTGTTTGAGCGTGCTCCTTCATGCACACACACACACACGTGTGTGTGTGTGGGGGGGGGGGGGGGGTGCGGGTGGGTGGGGGGATGTGTGTGTGTGCGTGCATGCGTGCGTGTGTGTATGTATGTATGTGGGGGGTGTGTGTGTGTGTGTGTGTGTGTGTGTGTGTAACTTGTATATTTGCTTTTTTTGTTCATCTCATATCACTTCATTAACCTGTATTAGCGCATACTAAATAACTGATCCGGGATAAACTATGTTTTTTCGCTAAACTGGTAATCAAAAGAAAATCATTTTAATGTAAGAAAAAAACTCCTATTTTCTTAACGAGATACCGTGGTACAGTGGTCAACATCAGGACTGGATTGAATACCCTCAGATGTGTCAGTTCGTGGTTCAGTGGTCAACATCAGGACTGGATTGAATACCCTCAGATGTGTCAGTTCGTGCTATGGGATCAAATGAGCAAAACTTCTCAGCTTCAAATCACGCGTAGTGTCTCAAAACCCAGCGGATGTGGTGTAGCGTATATGGACTAGTCCGCACGCAGTGATGCCTCCGTGATGAAACTGAAATTGAAACTTACATTCGGGTCTTATTCACTTACTGGATGTATCTATCAGAGTGTTGGTCCTATTTTCTGACCAGCTATGCGGGGGTAGGTGTGCCTCTGGTCTGGGCGATCGGAATATATACCAGGGGCATAAAAAACGCGAAAAAAAGAGACAGTGCACGATTTTTCAAAAATTGTAAACCCGGGGAAACAAAGCAATGTCTTTGGGGCACTTTCAACATTACAGTACGGGGGTGCCCTTGGCCGGTTGTAACCTCGAAACCCCCGGGGTTTGAAATTTTCCCCCGGGTCAGCTTTTTTGGGGCACGGGGAGTGCTTTTCCCCATGGGGAAACTACCAACGCCAGGGCATAAATTTTAAAATTGGGGCAACTAAAATGGGGCCCCCCTTTTGGGGGGCTATAAATTTTCCAAACCCCAAAAAGTTTTAAAAATCATCCCTTCCAAGGCCCAACATAATCCCCGAGGTCACGGGGTTTGTCACGAGGCCTACAAACGTTCAAACCCACCGGGGTGGGGAATTACTTATTTGTTTATTGCGTTGCGGGGTTGCCCGTGTACCCGCCCCCTTAGTTGGCTTTGGTGCGGTTGCCCCCTTTGGGTAAAAGTTCACTAAACCCTTTCGGTTTGCTTTCCCCTTCTCTCTCCTCCTCCCCAAATTTCCACCCCCCCGTGCTTTTCCCCCTGAAAATTTTCACGGGGGCCCCGGTCCCTTTTCCCTCTCGAACTTCTTTCTATTGGGCCTCTCGCCTGTTTTTTTTAACCGGGCCAAACGGTTTTCGTTTTTTTTTAGTTTGAAGTATGCCCCACTCGTGAGCAGCATGGCGTTTTGGCCGCCATTGCTGGGGGGTTATTTTCTAAACTCGGGGGAAGATGCCCTTTCGGGGGGCCCCTGCTCCATCCTGGTTCTTTACCTTATCATCGAGAGTAAAAGGTTCAGTACTTTCAATTCCTGCATCGGCCTTGGGAGAGGGCCCATCATTTTTTCTTTTTCCCCCGCATCTTGGGCCCTTTCCTCTCGACGGGACAAGGGTAGAGAGAGCCCCTTTGACCCGCCTCTTTGGGGGGTCACCCACGGTACGGGAAAGCATCATTTTGGGTGGCCCTGTTTTTGTTTGATTTTTTTGTTTTTTAACCCCTTTAAGCCCTTCACTTTGGGCTTTATTTTTTTTTTTTCAAAAATGTAAGAGGAATTTTTGTGTGAGACCTTTTCCCCCGGGTTAATTCAATCTTTAACCTGGCCATTCAAAAATTTTTTAAAAAAATTTCTTTCCTCCGTTTATGTACTGGTGATGCGGTATTTGGGTTTGGGGAAAAGGGAAGAACCGGGGAATCAGGGGGGAACTTCCCTTGGTCTCGCTCGCCCCGCCCCCCGTCACATTCGCCGGGACTTTTACCCTTCGGCCACCGTCGTTTTTTGGTGAAAGGGAAAACGAGTTTTATGTTCACAGCGTGCTTTACGAAATGATTTGTCTTTCAAATCGTGGTTGAAGTTTTTGTTTTTTTTGAAATTGTTTAAAAAAGTGACATTTATGCCTTTTAAATTTATTTATTTCAAATTTGGTGGGGCATTATTAAGCGATAGTCGCTTGTTTGTTTTAAATTTCCAAGGGAAAGGGAAAACGTTAAGGGGAAGTAAAGAAAAGGGGTGAAAAATTCATATTTTTTTTTATAAACCTTTGATTTAATGCAGTCTTTACCTCAACGTTGGGGAAGACTTGTTTAAAAAGGGTTCCCTGTTTTGCTTTTAAAATACACTTCCCCTCGCCCATCTTTCCGAGTGGCTTTTAAAATTTGAAAAAGAAAAAATGGCAAGGGTACTAAACGGCGGGGTTTCCAAGTACCCTTTTTTCCTTTTTCCCTTCTTCCTTCCTCCCCCTTTCCCTTCTTTTTCCCCCTTTCCCCGGGACTCTCCCCCCAGCAAATTTCCTCCCCCCCCCGGGGGCTTCACCTGGCCCCGGAACGGGAGGGTTCCCATTGCTGGCCCGGAGGCCCCCGTTCGGGCTGAGACCAGGGGACGAAAGGTTTCCACGCGCTGGCAAAGGCCCCACGCCTTGGCCCGGGAAACCGTGGACGCAGGGACCCGGGCCGCCCTCGACGGGCCCCGGCCTTTCCCCCCCCGTCCGGGAAACCTCCATAACATTTACTCCCCCCCCCCCCCCCCCCCCCCGGGGACACGCTTTCACTCCCCGTTTGGGAGCGAGGGGCCCCGGCTTTGGGCGACCCCCCCAAACCCAAACCCCGGGCCCGGGAGCACCTAGTCGACAGGGTGCTCCCTGCACTTTGACGGGGGCAGGGATTGGCCCGCACCCCCGTGGTGGGAAAAAAGGGCCAATATTTGGAAATATTTTTTTAAATAATTGTGAAACATGTCATATTGCTGGAATGCGTAATTGTGTTTGGGTGTACGTCGTTGGTGAAATATTTATTTAAAAATCGTGCATGTTGTGGGTTTTGGGAGTGTTTGACGGGTTGGCAGTTGTGGGGCTTTTGGAGTGCTTTTTTGGTGGGCCCTGGTGGGGGTGGTTGGAATTTTTTTTTTTGCGGTTGAAAAAAATTGGGGTGTTGAAAACGTAAATCTTTTTGTGTGGCCCTTTTGGAGCGTTGAGGTCATCACACCCTTCACTCCCACCTAGCCCGATCCTGTCGGGGCAGACCTCCAGGGGTCGTCGGCCCTTTGGGGGGGGGCTCGTCCGGGATGTAAAGGGGCTCTGGCGCCCCCTCACCCTCTTTTCGCAGAGTCCCTTTTTTTAAATTTTTGTTTTTTTTGTAAAAGTTTAGTCAGTTTTTTTGGGTTTTTTGTTCTTGGGGGGTTGGGGCGGGTTGATCTAGATTTAAGGGAAAGTCTTTTTGGGCCTAGGGAAAAACCCGGGGCGTGACTGGGGGTCGAGGTGAGACCAGGGGGAGTCGCCCCGTTCCAGACCTCCTTCCCCGGGAAACCTCACCCCAGGTACCGGCCGAAAGGGTCTTCCCCTTTTCGGGTTGCCGCTCAGTTTTCCCCTTTCCTTTTTTTTAATTTAACCAATTTTTGTTTTTTTTTTCTCTCCCTTGGGGGTTTTGTTGAGAAAAGGGGGGTCTCGGACGCTATTTTTTTTTTTTTTCCTCCCCTTCCTTCCGGGCCCGGAAAGGTTTTGTTTTTTTTTTTTTGGGGGCCACCCCAAACCGCACTGTTGCTCGTGCTTAGACGCGGTTTTTCCAAAGAGTGGGGGCACCCGGGACTTAGTTTTTTTTTTTTTTTTTTTTTGGGTGACCCCACCGCACTTTTGCTCCGTTGTAACGCGGTGTTCCCAAAAGGTGGGAGCGGGCCGGGAAACCCATGTCCCCAAAACACCCCACACACACAAAATACCACAAATAAAACACGCCCCAAAATATTTTTTTTTTTTTTCTTAGTGGAATTTTTTTTCCCCCCTGAAATTTTGGAAAACTGAAAGGAAAAGGGTTTTTGATGGCGACTCCCGCTGGGGGGGAAAGGCAAACGGGGGGCGTCGAAGAAAAAGGGGTCTTTCAAAATTTACTGAAGTCCCTATTTTTATTAGTACTTTTACTTCGACTACGGTAAAATTCTACCTATTCCAGGCTATAGCAGGGGCCCGCAAGTACTTTCACTTCTTCTTCGCTAGGGGGGCCCTTTCCCGAACCCCCCCCTGGGACTTCCCCTCGGAACGTCAGAGTTTTAGCGAAGCCCAAAAATGGGCTTCTTTTTTTTTGATTTGCAGAGACCCCAAACCTTCTCCTCTCCAGGGTTCCCCCGTAAGGGGGGATCCCCAAAACTTTCCTTATGGGAAAGTCCCAACCCCCAAAGGGAAAGGGTTTAGACGGATCATCCCCCCGTGTCGGAGTGGGAACCCCCCCCCAACCCTCACTTCCGCCCGATGTTTCCCAGGGGCGAAAAGCGACGGGGGGATGAGGGCCCAAAAAGGGAAGAGGTTTTTCAAGGGGAGGAAACCCTACGTAGGGGGAAGGGGGTTTCTAGGCAGGAACCCAACGTAGTTTAAGAGCCGCTAGGCCCGGGAAACTCTGCGTAAAGGGAAAAGCGGGAGGAGGAGGCCGCTAGACAGGAGGCCTCGCAGGGGGGGAGGGGCTGACCGAAAAGGGGGATTTTCATAGGGGAAAAAGGCTATGCTGCGCAGAGAAGAGGGTGCCCGACAGGAAACCCTTCGTAAGGAAGAAGCTGCCACTAGGGAGGAGGGTCCAACAGGGGGCTCAGCGTAGGGGGGAGGGTGCCCCCCGTTTGGGGAAAAAACTAGACAGGGTGGAGCTCTTCGAAAGGGGGGAAATGGAACAACTTCTTTTCCCCGGGCCTCCCGCTTCTGTAAACCCGGGGGTTTAAACACCAGCATTTAAAGTTAAGGGCCCCAAATTAAAGCTTCCCGAGTTCAGACCTAGTTAGGGGCATTTATATGTTCTTAAGCAAAATTTGGGCAAGGGTTTCTTGGGTTTCACCAATTTTTCTGAGGAGCAAAAGGCAAACAAAATTTTTTTTGGTTTTTGGTGCTGCAAGGGGTGTGGGCTCACTTTTTAAAAGAAGGGCCCTCTTATTCAGACATCATTGGGTCTCGTAAGCGTTTCCCCCCTTTCCACCCCCAAAACCTACAGGTTAAGTTTTGGTCCTGAAGAAGAAAAAAGAAAGAACCCTTTGTGGGATTTTGGGGATAGGCTGCGCAAGACCAGGGGACTGGCTCAGTTTTCTAAGTTGGAGTTGGGGGATCTGAAACCTCAATTTAACACCACCAACACTGTTTTCCCCAGATTGAGGATCCGGGTAGGGGAACAGGCACCCAGGGTTTTGCGGCTGCGATTCCCACAGCTGAGGTGTTTGCTGAAGTCGCAGGGCTTATGGCAAACGCCCAGATACGGGAAAAAAGCCCCCCCACAGGAAATTTTGACAATAAGGCGCCGAAAACTGCTATGGGGGAACAAAGCAGGGAGTTTCCCTTTGGGGGACCTCACACCTCGATTTGGTTTTCCTTTTTGGTCGTTTCCCGGCCACATAGGGAAAAATTGCCCTAAAGCCGCTGGTAGTCATTTGGGGTAGTCCTTTCCACACCCCTCCCTTTCCCGGGTAACGTTTGGGTTTCCCTCCCGCTTTTGGGGTTCAGAGTGCCCCCTGTTTCCTCCTGTGTTGGTTTTCCCCCCTTGGGCGAACACCATCCGGGGTTCGGGAGCATCAACGCTCTTTTTTATAAGGGTTTGGTTTTCCCCCGAGCCCGGGCGGGGGGGCGAGTTTATGATGTGGGGCCGGGGTTTGGAAAGGGGGTTTTACCTCCCCCCCGTCCTTTTTAAATTTTTCCTATCTCCACCCCCCTACTTTCTGTGGGGAAGTAAAGGGGGAAACGCGGGGGAGCCCACCCCCTTTATTTCCCCTTTTCATAGGGGAAAACTATCACCTTTGCAAAAACGGGCGCAGCAGCCTGTTCTACGGGGTTTGCCCCCTACAAAGGGGTGTTTGGGGGTCAACCCACCCCGCGCCCAAAGGGTAAGAAGCAAGGAAAAGGAAAATTTCGTCCCTTCTTCACCGGGTCTCTGACGAGGTTCTGGCAAGGGGCCCATCCTGCAACATTATCCGTCCTTTTAAGCCAGGGGCTTTGGGTGTCCCCAACGCCTAAAACAACTGTGGATCGCCCCCGCTCAGTCCCGCCCCCACCCCAAGGTGAGCTTCAAGCTCCACAAGGGGATCCTCTTTTGGGTTTCCACTCAGGGAGATCGTGTGGCCAACAGCCCTTTTCGTTCCCCAAAAACTTGAGGGGAAACCCGTTTCCCCCCCGGCAGGCCCACGATTCCCCCCATGGCCCGGCATATGGGGGTCCAAGCGGACCCGACGGAATAAAACAAGACTTTTTTTTTGGCCAGGGATGAAAACCCCAAGGGGTTTGGCCCCGTACTGCCCGCATTGCGAAAAGCCCCGCCAATGGACAACGCCTAAGGGGCGCTTGAACGGTTCCCCTAGGGCATGCCCCCGGGTTTGGGGAAAGGGATTAGCAAGGTTGGGGGGTTTACCTGGTGGGACCCATTTAAACCTCCATCCGTCGCGGTCACCGCTACACTTCGTAGTTTGGGGAAAATCTGCGAAATCGATACCCAGAGGGAAACCCACTTAGGAAATAACGTGCCCCCACTGTTGTGAGTCTCCTCCAAGGGGGATTTTGGGCCGGGACTGGGGCCCCAAAAAAAGTACGGCCGGAAGTTTGTACTGGGGAGCGATTTATCAACCTCTCCAGGGGCCGGACCGGGTCCGGCCAGTCAGTCCCTCAACTCGAGTTTTTGGCATGGAACGCAGATTTATGCGTTCCCTTTCCGGGCAATCAAGGTTCTGTAATTCGGTGCTGACTATCTTAAACCGACTCCGTAGTTTGCAATTTTGGGAAAAACAAAATCCCAAGGGGCACCTCCCCCTCAACCAGGTTATATCCTTTTTTGGGCTCTGTATCAGGTTCAGGACCGTTGTCACTTCAGTGAGGTTTTCCGGGAAAGGGAAACACCAATGGTTTTTGTATTATTACTTTTATGGTTTTTTAAGGGGTTTTTTCTTAGTTGTTTGATAAATGTATTTTTAAGTATTTTTCCCCGTGTAAATTTTATCGTGGGGAAAAAAGGGTTTTTTTATTGGGTTCATCGGGACTCTGGGCGATCACAGGAGTTTGGGTTTGGTCCCCCTTGTTTTGGGGGGGGGGAAATTTGCACATTTCGACAGGTTTTAAAGGACACTGTATCTCCCGAGAAACAAAGCTTTTAAGGGGGGGGGGTTTGTCACGATTTTTTTACGAGGGCCCCACGTTTTGACCCACCTAGGGTGCGGAATTACTTTTTTGTTTTTTGCCCTTGCGTTGTCGGTAACCCCCTCCTTAAAGTGCTTTTGGCGGTTGCACCTTTGGGGAAGTTCAGCTCCCAAAATTTGGTTTTCTTTTTCTCCCCTCTCTCTCCCCTCTCTCTAAATTTCCCCCGCCCGTGCTAAATTTACCTGCAAGTTTTAACCGGGGGCCGTACCTTTTTTTCTCGAACTTTTTGCTATCGGGGCCCCCTCGCCGTCTTTTTACCTGTCGCACGTGCTTTTGTTTTTTTTATTTTTAAGTATGCTCCACTTTTGGGGAAGGGAGCATGGGGTGTTGGCCGGCCCTTGCTGAAGGGGGGGTTACTCTTCACCGAATTTAAAATTTTCCCCTGGGGGCGCCTGCCTTTCCCGTCCGTTTTTTAAAACCCTTTTCATCGAGAGTAAAAATTCAGTACTTTCAAATTTCCCGCAAATCCCGGGCCCTTTTGGAAAAGGGACCCCTTTATTTCTTTTGTTTTCCGCATCCCTTTCCCCCTCTGTCCTCTCGACTGGGGCAGAGGGGGAAAGAGCCCCTTTGGGCCCCCTCTTCGGGGTTCCCCCCCGGGGAGCTGGTAAGCATCAGTTTTCGTGGGCTGTTTGTTTTTTATTTGTTTTGTTTGCCGGCTTAGTCCCTTTACTTTTGCGCAATTTTTTTTTTTTGAAAAAAAAAATAAAAAAAAGTTTAAAAGGAATAATTTTGTGAACCTTTTTTTCGGGTTTAAAAAAATCTTTTTAACCTGCCCTTCTAAATTATTTTTCCCAAAAAAATTCTTTCTCCTGTTTAAAGTTTCTGGGATGCGGGAGTCGGTGGGGGAAGGGAGAGAACCTGGTGATTCAGGGTTGGAACTTGCTTGGTCTCGCTCGTCCGCCCCTGTCACATTCGCCGGACTTTTATCCTTCGGCCACCGTCTGTTTGTGTGTGCAAGGAGAACGAGTTTTATGTTCACGAGCGTGCGTACGCATGATTTGTCGTTCGGATGCGTGGTTGAAGATTTGTGTTATTTTGAAATGTGTTTATAAAATGTGACAGTTATGCCATTGAATTATTATTTGCAAATGTGGTGGCAGTTATTAAGCGATAGTCGCTGTGTTGATTTATTTCCTAAGGAAGGAAAACGTTAAGCGTGAGTGAGAGAAGGGTGAAGATAATTCATATTTGTTTTATAACCTGTTGATTTAATGCAGTCTTTTACCTGCATCGTGTGGGAAGACTTGATTCAATGGGTGTCCTGTGTGCGTTTAATACACTTCCCCTCGCCCATCATGCGAGTGGCTGTTAAGACTTGACAGCAATGGTCAGACGGTACTGACGGCAGGGTTCCAGTACCCTTCTTCCTTCTTCCTTCTTCCTTCCTCCTTCCTTCTTCTTTTCCTCCTCTCCGACTCTCCTCCCAGCTACGTCCTCCCCCCTCCCGGGGGCTTCACCTGGAGCACGAACTGATGGTGCCACGTGCTGGTCGAGGCCACGTTCTGGCTGAGACCACGGACGAGATGGTGCCACGCGCTGGTCGAGGCCACGCCTTGGTCGGGACCGTGGACTGCTAGGGGAGCCCGCCGTCTCGACTGGCCGGCCTGGACCCCCGTCCAGGACCTCCAGTAACAGCTACGTCCCCCCCCCCCCCCCCCCCCCGGGACACGCTCTTCACTGCCCGCTTGGGAGTCGAGGGTGTCGGCTTTGGGCGACTCCCTGCGAGAACCAACCCGGCTCGGAGCACCTAGTGCGACAGGGTGCTCCCTGCGGACTTGACAGGGGCAGGGATGTGGACGCACTCCGTGGTGTGAGAAAGGGTCAATACTGGAAATATTTCTTTATAATTGTGTACATGTCATATGTGCTGGAATGCTGTAATTGTGATTGTGTACGTCGTATGGTGAAATATTTATTTATAATCGTGCATGTTGTGGGTGTGGGAGTGCTTGATCGTGATTGTGCATGTTGTGTGCGTTGGAGTGCTTTATTGTGATCGTGCATGGTGCGTGTGTTGGAATGTTTATTTTGCTGGTGTGAATAAATGGGGTGTTTGTATCGTAATCTTTATTGTGTGGTCTCTTGCGGAGCGTGTGAGGTCAGTCACTCCCTTCACTCCCACCTAGACCGATCCTGTCAGGGCAGACCTCCAGGGGTCGGTCGTGACACCGAGACTTTCTCGTCAAGATCGTTGCATAGCAATGGGGCAACTGCAGGCCGGGTTCCAATGAGGCAGGTCGCTATCGCATTCGGAGTCCACATTTCCACCGTCTATCGCCTTCTGGACCGCTTTCAAGCAAGAAACACCACTGATGACAGACCGAGGAGCGGCAGACCGAGGGTCACCACAGCAGCCCAAGACCGCCATCTTCTTCGTCAGCATCGACGGGAGCCTTACCAAACCGCTGCCAACACAGCCAGGAACACCGTCGGCAACCATGGCAGGCCAATCAGCAACAGGACCGTGCGTCGCCGACTGAACACAGTTGGTCTCCAATGCAGGCGTCCAGCCCGGCGACCTATCCTGACACTCCAGCATCGCCAGAACCGTCTGCAGTGGGCACAGATCCACGTGCATTGGCGCCATCGGGACTGGGGCCGAGTCCTCTTCAGTGATGAAAGCCGGTTCTGCGTCGACCCAGGCGATGGCCGCATCCGGATCTGGAGAAGAGCGGGGGAACGCTTCACGGATGCCAACATCACCGAAAGGGACCCATGGGGTGGTGAAAGCATCATGATCTGGGGGGCTATCGGCATAAATCGCCGTATTGGGCCAGTCATCTTCCAGAATGTGGGTCCAGGACGTGGTAACGGGGTCACTGCTGTTCATTACATCGACCAAGTTCTGAGGCCCCACATCCTGCCGCATTTCCAGCGGCATCCACAGAACCTGTTTCAGCAGGACAACGCAAGGCCGCACACTGCCCGTGCTACGCAGAACTTCCTGAGGCAGAACAACATCAATCTGCTGCCTCACCCAGCCCGTTCTCCCGACCTTAACCCAATAGAGCATTTCTGGGATGCCCTTCAGAGGCAGTTGAACCAGCTCAACCCCAGACCCCAGACAGCAGCTCAGCTTGCTGTTGCTGTGGGCCAGGTGTGGTGGCAAGTCCCCCAGAGGCAGACCAACACTCTGGTGCGCTCGATGTACCGCAGGTGCACAGCTGTGATCAATGCTCGAGGTGGTCACACCAGATACTGACATTCTGCTGTTAACACAGGGTCAAGGTCAAGTTCATGTGACCTTTTTTTCTACCAGAATGAACTTTGAAAGGACACTTTTGCGGTGTTCGATTGCTTTTCTCACTTTCTATTACCAGTTCAAAGGAATCGGTAGCCAAATTACATCAAAATTTCTATACAGTTTGTTTTCGCGTTTTTTATGCCTCTGAGTATATTATGAAAGGAAGCGGTGAGTGCATGTACCCTCTGCCCAGCATGGAAGCTACAGTGTCATATCCCGCATTTTAATTCTCATGGCATCCTCGTCAGTCATCCCTGAACGCCACAAAACTACTGGGGAGTCGTGCAGTGTCTTTGCTTCTGGGTGACCTCTTGACGACCTAGTATTGATGCTCCCTGAAGTCGGGTGGTGCCGACACTGTCAGAGAACAGACCTGGATGTGGCTGTGTATGAGTGGGGTGGGATTACCGCCACTAAGGGAGCATAGAAGGACATTTCAGTTGTTCTGGCAACAAACATAGAAGCGAAAATCTACTCGTATGCGGGGACAACTTGATTCATTGTATAAAGCAGGTCATCGGATCCTAACGTTTTAGACTGTAGGCATCCGGTTGCATTGGGCTAGATTTCCTTACTTTTATTCAAATTGAAATAGCACATCTACTCCTTTTTTGTTTTGGGTGCGTGGTACAGATTCCAAAACTCTTCACTACACTGTAGTTACGAAGACAGCAAAGATATGTTGTTTGGGACTTTTATACAGACTCACTAAATAGTTTTGTTACACTGTTCTTATGTATACGGCATAATATAAATCTAAGTCTAGTAAAGAAAAAAAAAATCTCATTAAAATAAAACAGGCAAAAATTAACCATCAAATAATTTTTAATTCAACAGACACTAATTCTCGACGATTAAGTTTATGTACCCATGGGAACCCAAGTGAGACCACCCTATGCTTGCCTGTCATGTGACTTTTCGAATAACGCATCTTTCAGGCTTAAACTGGCTCCACCCAGAGCCATACCAGAGACACAACGGAGACGAACGGGGGAATCACATCCCTCTCAAAACAATGGCTCCTCAAATCCAAGGTATGTGCAGGACTACCACACTTCCAATAAATTAATCCAATAATGTCACACAGTCCACTCTTTGGACATCCCCATCTCCCTCAAAGATGGACAACACTCTACATCTGTCTTCAGCACACCCACATACTGACACTGGACTACATATCCTTTAAAGTTCTATCAACAAATCAAAGCAAAACCTACCTGAATTTCTGCACCTCCCCAGATCTAACTCTAACAAAGAAGTTTTAGAATCATAACTAACAAAGTCTGATTTTTTTTCACTAATAATGAATACTCAAGTCCCTTATCAGTGAAGATCTCACCCACCACACTCTAATTGCGTCCAGAATCTCTTACCTAGAAGAGCGGGTTTCCATAGAAACAGATGGACCTGAGGCCAGCCTCCTCTTCCGTTCCGGTATATACTACTCTGCAGGATCCTCAAGACCAGTTGGCACACAGCAGTAAACCACA
>CM031599.1:103344714-103357214 GCA_018398815.1 Conus ventricosus
CGGTACAAAAAGGACAACAACCGAATTTGCTGACACACAGCTACACGCGCAAAGTTTGGAAAATACTTTACAACCAACGGTTTATAAGTTATAAAATATACAATTAGTGAAACCACTCCAATGAGTTATCATTGACGTGCGCTCTTGCGTTATTTCAACTCATTCTATAACGACCTCTGTGCGCACTTATGCAATTCCCCTACCTGCGATTTGCCACATCTTCTTTTCACATTTCTTATGAAAAGCACAATATAATATGATCACGATCCATGACACTTCGCTGAGGAATCTCCATCCTCGCTTATTGCAAATAAGCATCACTACACAAGCGA
The DNA here is from genome assembly GCA_018398815.1 of Conus ventricosus. NCBI lineage: Eukaryota > Metazoa > Mollusca > Gastropoda > Neogastropoda > Conidae > Conus > Conus ventricosus. The sequence goes on from CM031599.1 coordinate 103,345,047, forward strand.
CTGTATGCTCCACGCATAACTACATCCACATGAACAAGTCTCACAAAGAAAATATGAACAAGTCTCACACAAAAAAAATATGAACCATAGCCAACTGGAATGAACCCATATCCAATCAACATAACTGGAATCAACACATATTATCAACAAAGCACCCTGGATATGACTGACTTCCTCTGAGTTGCAGCTTGCTAGACTACACGACTTAAATAGTCAGCTCCGACATTCTGTCGACCGGGAATGTACTGCACTCGGTACCTGTAGGGCTGCAGTGCCATTGCCCAACGCAGAACCCTGCTGTTTTTCAGCTGTGCCTCCTGCAGGAATTTGAGTGGTTGATGATCCGTCTCGATCACGAACTCTTTCCCATACAAGTATTGTGGAACTTCTGCACGGCCCACACAACAGCTAAACACTCCTCTCCCACCGTTGCGTACCCTTCTTCACACTTTGTCAACTTCCTGCTAGCATAATCTCACAGGAAACTCGACCTCTTCATGCTCCTGCAGCAATACTGCACCTATCCCACCACCTGATGCATCTGTCCGCAACAAAAAATGGTTTGGACATATCTGGTAGCTTCAAGATGGGACGGGAACCTAGCTCTCCAACACCGTCTGCAGTGCTTGCTCTGCAGCGTCTGACCATTCGACCACTGCCGGTTTCCCTGCCTTGACCAAATCACTGAGAGGACTCGTGATTGCTGCGAAATTTGGAACAAACTCCCTATAGAACCCAATAAAACCTAGCAGGACTCCTGACTTCTGTTTTGGTCTTTGGTCTCTCTGAATTCATCATCTTCTCCACCTTTCCTCTTTCCGGCTGCTTTGTGTCGCTTCCGACAACAAAACCTAGGAACTCCAGGCTTGGAAAGCCAACCGCACTTTGTTGGTCTGGCTGTGAGATTGGCTTGTCTCAACCTCTCCAAGACTGCTCCTAGCTGCCTCATATGCTCCTCCCATGTCTCGGATGCTATCAGAATGTCATCCATGAAATTCACGACACCTTCCAATCCCGTCAATAGCTTCCTCATCATTCGAGAAAAGACCGCAGGTGCGTTGACCATCCCAAAAGGGAGTACTCGCCACTGGTATAGCCCCATAGGAGTGGAAAATGCTGTGACTTCCTTTGAGTCATCACTCAAGGTATTGCCAGTAACCCTTGCTCAGATCGATCCTGGGAAATACTGGCTCTTGCTTGTGGCGATCTGAGCGAACAGGTCTTCCATGTGGGTATGACCTCTGCATCGACCTTGGTGACACTGTTCAGACGTCTATAGTCGACACAGAATCGATGCTCACCTGACTTTTTCCTCACTAAGACGACGGGTGCACTATATGATGATTTGGACGGTTCAATCACCCCAAGGTCCAACATCTTTTCTACCTCCTCCTCGATCACTTGCTTGGTGGCATATGGGATCGGGTAGGCTTTCACATGTACGGGTTTTCTGTGATGTCAACTCCACCGTACATGTCTCTAGAGTTTGTCCTGCCTGGTTTATCAGTCAGGGACGCCCTATACTGTTCTAGGAGCCCACTAACTTCCCCCTGTCTCCTACTGCCTAGCCCTTCATACAGTGACACATCCCTGTATGACTCTTCTCCTGGAAACTCAGGCAACAAAATCTCCCCTTCTTCTGCTGGGTCTCTTTCACCTCAACAATGATTGCTGCTGCGCCTATGTGCTGAGTCTCACGCTGAATATATTGGCGGAGGAAATTCGCATGGAAAAGTTTTGGTTTTCCATTCACATCAATTCGGTAATCCCGACCGAACCCTTTCAGTGACGGTGAATGGTCCTTTCCAATGCATCAGCAGCTTGTTGTGACCCGTGGGAAGCAGTACCAGACTTGATCTCCCACCTTGCGGGATTGCTTCCTCACCTTCCGTCATATTGCTTCTTCTGAATGACCCCTAGCCTCCTGCAAACCTTCCTTTGCAACCTTACATGTCCATACCTGTGCCCACCTTTGGAACAGGTCGAGATTGGGCCGATCAGATCAATAGCCACCCTCCTGAACGGTGTGTCAATTAAAGGGGGATGTTTAAGAGGCGCCTCCTCTTCACCCCTCTTGTGGCTGACCTTTGACACACATCACATGACATGCAGAACCGCTTTATGTCTGCCATTGCCCCTGCCAATGAAAATCATCAAAGACTCGGTCAGCCGTTTTTACCGTGCCGAGATGACTCGCCATGAGCGACTCGTGACCCACTGACATGACAGTGTCACGATAACACGCTGGTACCTCTAACTGAGTGGTCACCTTACCTGTCTTCCCCTTGGTGAACACTCGGTACAACAGCCCGCCTTTCACAAGAAATTCTGTCTCACCTCCTCTAAACCTCCTGTTTCTCTCCACCTCTTGCCAACTCCCAAGACTTCACGAGCGAAGGGTCTTGTTCCTGCGCTGCCCTAAACTCATCAGCGACACATCTATGCCCGACTTCCTTCCTGGAACAACTAACGGTTTAACAACCTTTTCCTCCTTCTTGCTCCGTGTCTGACACTGCTGCCCCTGTAGCAGTCAACAACTCAGGATCCCCTGGATCCCTTGCACCTGGAATATTTCCAATGATCAAATCGTGAAGGGGTTTCTCCATCACCAACGCAGACAACTCGCCTGAGAAGTAGGGGTACGTACTTCTATCTTAGCAACTGGAAACTCCCTCACAGTGCCATCGATTAGAGTACAGGTCGGATTTGCCCTGTCAAATCCCCTTTATATCGACCAGCGTTGTTCGTACTACCCCCGCATGAACAACCAGTGTCTCGTAACACTTTCACCCTCTGCTGGCCAATCCACCCTTCTTCCACTGGTAAACGAGCCACTCAGCCTAGTGCCCTCCATCCCTGACACTGACTGCTGTCCAGTGCTAGCCATAGCTGCACTCCACCCTCTTCAGACTGAATCCCTTTTGTTCCACTGCAGGTCGTTTCCTTGACGACCCTTATCCACCTCTTGCAAGGCCTGCTGCCTTCTGGAACCTCATGCGACAATCCCTCGCCACATGTCCCTTCCTGTGACAAATGAAACACCTAATTTCCCTTTGCCCTTCCTTCTGCCCCACCACTGGGTTTGCAGACTTTGCAGAAAACTCCCCTAGTCTCCTTGCACTCTTCTCACCTGTGCCTAGCACCTGTTTCTCCTGCACCTTAGTGCCCAAACGTGCCTCTCTATACACCTCTGCGAACTTCAACAACTCCCCTGCTGTCTCTGGCTGTCTTTCTTTCAAATGTATGGTTAACTCAGGGCCGCAACCTGACAAAATCTGTTCTTTCATAACTAGCTCTTCAATTCAGCGAACTCCTTTTCGTACCACTCAACTCTAATTGTTGTTCAATAGGGGTGTTCTTTTCTTCCGCCATTATACTCTCTTTTTTTTTTTTTTTTGAACAAGCTTTTATTACTACGACAGCCAAACTGGTGGTTTCCGACACGAGTGACGTAATAGCACAATCCTATGAATGATAATATTAGCTTGGGACAACGTAATTAGTTTTATAAGACGCCCAGCGCCTGACCCAACTATGAGACGAATTATAGGCAATCTGTGCGAAATGAGTACTCTGGGCTGAAATGCCAAGCCTAGTATTAACTATCTTGAAGCAATGCCAAGCCTAGTATTAACTATCTTGGGAACATACAGTAAGACAACCCCTTGTCTTAGGATTACAATACTTGAATCCCACCCAGCTTCCTCTCTGAGAAGTTGAACAATTATAATAATGGGCCAGAATATCCTGGCAGGCTCGCCAATAAATTGTCAACCTCGTGTAATGTCGATGGAGAAGGACTAGCGCACAGCCCAAACACACTCACAGCTTGCTTACAATCTCATTCATATATCATGCATTCGTCACATCAAACCACTATAAAGTCTATAACTTTACTATACATGACCATAGAAAAACATCAATGCATATAGAATCAAACAAAAATAAAACATTCTCTCTTTCCCTGAACTTCACACAATCATTTATCTAAAACCACATTGACTAACCCGGTATAAACAGATTCTATTTACCTGGCCAGGTGATCTTAACTATTCACCCAATCACTGGCTTTTTTTTCTTTTCTTTTCTATTCACTGTCACTTTCACAACAAAGACACAACTGCCGGCACTGGTGTTGGTCTGATGGCGCCTGGTCAGGGGAGACTGTTGGGGTTGGTCTGTGGTTCTGCTTGGCGAAGTGACGCTGCCGGGTAAAGGTCAAACCCCCCGGTTAGGGTAGAACATTGACTATCAACATCGATCTGTTCCCCTTTTCTTTCTTCCTGCTTTAAACGAAATTGCACCTCCCCTCCTCTCTCTCTTCTAGTCCTCTTATCAAATGGAAAATGGTTGCTTTTCTTTTTTTTTTTTTCTTTTCTTTCTTTTTTTCCCCTTCATAAATTACAACCTTTCTCTTTTCCCACATCTCTCCTCAGCCCCTTCCTCTGCAGACTTTTCTCTTCAAAACCTTTTAAATTTGGTTCTCTTTCTTCCTCCCCCTCACCCACCTTTTCTCTCAAGCAGACCTAAAACCCTCTCCCTCCTCTTTCTCTCTTTTCCCGTTCTTCCCCCCCCTTCCGCCGTTCTCCCCCCACTCACGAAACCCTTTTTTCCTTTCCAAACTGCCCCAAAAACGGCAGTCCCATTGGTCAGTTTTTTTAACCCCTGAAAAACCCGATGTTGTCTCCCTCAAATTCCCAAATTGGGTTTTTCAAATCATGAAAAGCCCGTCAACACCCTTACCCTCTGTGGGGAAAAATTGGCCCAAAAAATTTGTTTAAAGCTAGATTTAAAACCCCCACCACACACTCCCCCCCCTTTCCCTACTTACTGGCCGGTGTGGCTAATGGGGGACACTTTGGTCAATCTAAATTGGCCACGAGTCTGGAGGCACCACGACTTTCCGACTAACAAAGACTTGGTTTCCAAATTGGCCGGAAAAGGGCCCGGGCCCCAGGTACTGGGGGTCCGTCGGGGCAGACATCGAGGCGTGGGGCCCAAAGCCGCTTAGTCAGACGGGGGTGGGTGGATACCTTTCTCGGCGAAACCTCTCCACTAAGCAAAATTTGGGCCCGGACCCCACCTAGGGGCCCGCCCTTTCTGACCCCTAGAATGTTTGATTTTGGGACTTGGGTCCGAAAAAAATTGGCTGGCGAAAACCCCAAGAAGGTTGTTTCCCCCAAGTTGGGTTTTTTCCCCCCCAATTGGGTTTGTTTCTTTTTTTTGTCCGTGACAAACAAAACCCCCAGTTGACAATTTTATTGGCGGGGCCTTGCCGGGAAAATACGGGCCCAATTTTTTTAAAATTTGTTCAATTTTCCCCCGAGAGGAACCTTGGGTGGGTTTTCAAGTATTTTAATCCAAAGGGCAAGGTATAGTCAACCCTGAAATTTTTTCCAAGATAGTTAAATACAAGGTTTGGGCCCTTGTTTTCCAAGAAAAGTTTAACACAAACGGCTTTTTCACCCCCGGGTACTTTTTTTGCACAGATTGCCTAAAAATTTCGCTCCCCATATTGGGTCGGGCCTGGGCCTTAAAAAACTAAAAACGTTTCCCAACTAATATTATCATTCAAAGGTTTGGGTGCTATCACGTCACTCGTGTGGGAAACCACCATTTGGCTGTCGTAGTAGTAAAACCTTTTTAAAAAAAAGAGATATAATGGGACGAAAAGAACATCCCCCATTGAACAAAATTTAGGATTTCTTTTTCGAGATTTAGGGTTTCTCAGGAGAAGAAATTGGAGCAATTTGTTGAAACCCAACAAAAAAAAGGAAAGAGATAGCGAAATGAAAAAACCCCGTGTCGCCGTAAAATACATTAAACCGAGCAGGAAAGGGGGTTTAAAACTAGCAAAAAACCCGGAAACGAAAGATTAAAAGCTAGGGAAATGCAGGAAAAAAGAAAGATTAAGGTTCCGGCCAAAACAGGCAGCGAAATCAAGAACAAAAAAATTAAAAAAACTAGGGGAAAAGCCGGGAAAAAGAAAAAATAAAGCAGGAGACAGAAAGAATTTTAAAGGGTTTAATTAGAGTTAGAAAAAAAGGTTTAAAATACAAAGGGAGACCACCGATGTGGAAATTTTAGTTTCCCGTGAACCCCGTGCGCATTATGCCCCCCCACCAAAGTTCCAAAAATTTTCGGGAAAGGGTCAGATTCGATTGATGCTACATCAGTCTTTTTTGAAACGTTTGCGACTAAAAGGGTTTGGCCCTTTCAGAAGGGGGCAGTCATTTTGCACGCTATTGACGGTAAGGCATTAAGATTTTCCGCGTTTACCACAGACCAACAACTTTTTTGGGGTGCTGTGAAGAGTCGGATGAAGGGATTTGACCTCACAGAGGAGGGGTTCAGAAAGAAATTTCGTTCACTAATACAAGCAGTAAAACGTACACTCATTGGTCACGTTTAATCACTTTTTTGAGAAGGGGTTTAGAGTTGAGTGGTACGAGAAAGGATTCGCTGAATTGAAAGAGCGGGTTATAAAAGAAAAATTTTTTGCAGGTTGCAGTCCAGAGTTAACTATACATTTGAAAGAGAAAAGCCAAGACACAGGGGAGTTGCTGAATTACAGAGGTGTACAGGGAGGCACTTTTTGGGGCACAAGGTGCAGGGAAACAGGCCAGGCACAGGTGAAAGAGTGCGGGAGCTAGGGGAATTTCGCAAAGTCGAAAACCCGTGGGGGGGCAGAAAGGAGGACAAAGGACAATAGTGTTTCTTTTGTCACAAGAAGGGACAGTGGCGAGGTTTGTCGCTGAGGTTTCCAGAAGGCAGCAGCCTTGAAAGGGGTTGATGGGGGTCGCCAGGGAAAACACCTGCAGGGGAACCAAAGGGGCCCAACGAAGAGGGGGAGTGGGGCCTTGGCTAGCACTGACACGTCGTTCAGGATGGGGGGCACTAGGCTGATGGTTCATTACCGGTGGAAAAAGGTGGATTGGCCAGCAGAGGGTGAAGGTGTTACGAGACACTGGTTGTTTCATTGGTGAGTAAAACAACGCGGTCGGGGAAGGGGGATTTGACGGCAAATCCAGACCTTACTCAATCGAGGGCACTTGAAGAAGTTTCCTTTTTGCAAAAGATAGAAGTACGTACCCCTTACTTCTCCAAGTTGCGCGGGTATGGAAAAACCCCTTTATGATTTGATCTTTTGGAAATATTCCGGGGAAAGGGGGATCCGGGGGATCCTGATTTGTTGACTGCTACAGGGCGCATTCAAACCCAAAGCAAGAAGGGAAAAAGGGTTGAAAAACCCGTTATTTCGTTCCAGAAAGGGAATCAGGCATAGAGTGTCCCTGATATTTAGGGCAGCGCGGGAAACAAGACTTTTTCGCTCGGAAGTTTGGGGAGTTGGCAAGAGGGGGAGAAAACAGGGGGTTAGGGGAGGTGAAAGGGAATTTCGGGTGAAAGGGGGGTTGTTGAAACCGAGTGTTCACCAAGGGAAGACAGGTAAGGTGACAACTCAGTTAAGGTACCAGCATTTATCGTGCACTGTCTTCAGGGGGTCACGAGTCCGGGCATCTGCACCACAAAACAGCGCCGAATCTTTGATGATTTTCTTTGGGCCGGGGGCAAGGCAGACATAAAGCTTTTTTCTGCATGTCATGTGACGTTGAAAAGGTCAGCCACAAGAGGGGGAAGAGGAAGGCGCCTTTTAAACTCCCCCTTTAATTGACACACCATTCAGGAGGGGGGCTATTGATCTGTTGGGCCCAATCCGCCCTTTTCCAAAGGGGGGCACAGGTAAACACGTAAAGTTGAAAGGGGAAATTTTGCAGGAGCTAGGGTCGTCAGAAAAGCAATATGACAGAAGGTGAGGAAAAATCCCCAAGGGGGGAGATCAAGTCCTGTTGCTGCTTCCCACGGATCACAACAACTCGATGCTTTGGAAAGGACCATTCCCATCTTTGAAAAGGTAGATCAGGATTCCCGAACAATGTAAGGGAAACCAAAATTTTTCCATGCAATTTGCTCCGCAAATATATTCACGTGAGACTCAGCCATAGGCGCAGCAGCAACCCTTGTGGAATGAAGGGACCCAGAGAAGGGGGGGAAATTTTTTTTGTTGCCTGAGATCCCCCGTCGACAGAATTTGGAGCTGCTAATTTTTAAGCCGGTAGTCAGCAAGCTGCAACTCAGAGGAATCAGTCATATCTGGGGCCAAAGCACTTTGTAAATAATATGTCTTGAACAGTGAGATTTATGGATATGGTTTCATTCCCTTTGGCTAGGTTCATTATTTTCCCTTTTTGAGACTTTTTCATGTAAAGCAGTTAGGTTTGGACATACATCGCTTGTGTAGTAAAAAGCACTGTTTTGCGGGAAGTGAGGATGGAGATTCCTCAGTGAGGTGTCATGGATCGTTGTCATATAGATTGTCCTTTCATAGTGTTGTGAAAAAAAATGGCAAAACCCCAGGGGGGATTGCATAGGGCCACAGAGTTTCAGAAAATGAGTTAAAAAAATAAGGAAAAGGCACGCAAGATACCTTTGGGGTGATATTCACTAAAGATATATTTTATAATTGGGAAACCGTTTTTTTGTAAAAAATTTGGCAAAAACTGCACTGTACTGTGGTGCGCAAATTCGGTTGTTCCCCTTTTTTTACCGTTTGTTGAGACAATGCAGAGCATAGTCTTTTGCAAGGGGGGAAAATTTTCACGGACAAAAAAAAAAAAACCGAAGCTTTGGGCCGCCAGCCAGCTAAAAGGCAAAGCCCAAAGTCAAACATCTGGCGCCAGGCAGATGGGCCCCATGTGTCGGGGCACCAATTAAGCATGGGGGGAGGCATTTTTTTGTCCACATGGAGACACATCATTCCCAAAAGAAATAAGCGCTTGACCACATCTCGAAAGGGCTGGGGCCCGACGGGGCCGGGGCCCGGGTCGACTTTTCCACCAAATTTTCAGGACCGTGTCCACAATTGGTCGGACGTCGCCGGGTTTAAAATAGGAAGGGGGGAAAAACTTGTAGTGGGGGTGAAATCTACTAATTAATTAAATGACCATTGACCACGACAGAGGCAAGGCAGGAGATGTGCGTTGAGTTCGAAGTCCAATGGAAAAAGGGGGGGGCAAACCCCAGTATAAGGCGGGGAAAAAACGACCAAAGGGACCACCCTTGACAGATGGGATTTGGATAAGAAGGGAATGTGGAGGGAGAAAGGGGGGAAAACAGACAGAGAGAGAGAGGTTCTGAGAGTAGGCTCTCAGGAAGAAAAGCAAGAGATGGAGGGAGGGGAAAAAGAGAACCATTTGAGGCATTAGCACGATAGATCTGCAGAGGGAAGGCTAAGGAAATTGGGGAAAAGGGGAGTTGCTAACTGATGAAAAAAAAAAAAAGAAAAAGGGAAAAAAAAGAAAAACAGCCATGCCATTGATAGAGCGACTAAAAAAGAGAGAGAGAAAAGAGAGAAAAAGAGAGAGAGAGAGAGAGAAGAGAAGAGAAAAGAGTGCAATGCTTAATGCAGAAAAAGAAAGGAGAACAATCGATGTCTGGTAGTCAAGTTCAAACTGAACCGGGGTTTGACCCCATACCGGGACGTCACTTCGTCAAGCGAACCCGGAAAAGCCAGGGCCACATCTCCTGCCCAGTGCCACAGTCCAACCTACCATGCCAGCAGTTTGTTTGTTTGGGGAAAGGACAGTGAAAAGAACAAAAAAAAAAAAGAAAAAGAAAAACAGTGATTCGGAATAGTTTAAGATCACCTGGCCAGGTAAAGTAGAAATCTATTTATACCCGGGTTAGTTATGATGATTTAGATAAATGGTTTTTGTGAAGTTCAAGGAAAGAGAGAATGTTTTATTTTGTTTGACTCCATGCGCATTGATGTTTGTTTCTATGATCATGTGTAGTAAAGTTATAGACTTTACTAGTGGTTTGATGTGACGAATGCATGATATATGAATGAGATTGTAAGCAAGCTGTGAGTGTGTTTGGGCTGTGCGCTAGTCCTTCCTCCACTGACATACCCCGAGGTTGACACGGACAAAACAGTTGATTGATTGATTGATTGATAGCACTGGGGACTAAAAGGACAAAACAGTTGATTGATTGATAGCACTGGGGACTAAACGGACAAAACAGTTGGTTGATTGATAGCACTGGGGACTAAGAGACACGAACATGGGAGCTAGGCGACGTTTATGACACCATCTCTCGGGGATGAGAAGGAGGACGAAGGATTAGGTCGTCAACTTGCGGGATATTGTAGTTTGACATGATGATACCACTAATTTGACATTGATCATTTCTTACAGCCCAATATCCAGCTCCATTTCAGGAAGAGCAAACGCTTAGATATGTTCATCTAAAGCATTGGGTATTACAGGCAAGAGGCTTTTAAGTATAAAAGAAGAACAAGAAAAGAGAACGTATGTGAGAAGAAACATGCATTTATTTTGCATTTGACTCATGGAACATGAAACACAGAATGGAATGACCGATATCTATGGAACAATTGAAAAGGAGGTGGTGGAGTAGAAAGAGGGAAATGAAACACGAGGACACGTGGTCGCCATGGTGCAGGGGTTAGCGTCGCCAGCTGTGAGCCAGGAGGTCATGAGTTTGATTCCGATGATACACGCCAGAGATGTATTTGTCTGAGTTTTTTGCCGCCGCTTACACCCACCTCCCCTTCCGTCTCTTTCAGGGAGTTGAGTTTGCTACGTGCTTCAGTGTGAATATGTGAATAATATAGCTGTTTCACCACCTAATGGATTAATCACATGGAGTGTTGCACACGTTTTCCGGACCAAGACAGCAGCGTTTTTTCTCTTGGGTCTGGTTGACGCTGAGGTATCGTCAGAAAGGAAATGTCCAGAGCCTGGCAGTTCCAGAGCAGCTTGAAACTGTGTGACGTCATAGTTATCACTTTCATCTGGTGTCCCTTTGTGCGCTGTGTTGGGTCTCGTGGTGATCTCAGTTTCGACTTCCTCTACATTGGAATGAGGTGAGTCGCGCCACCGTCGTGTGTGATGGCGAGTCCAATGGGGACGCTAACCGACGTTGTGTTTGCAACCGACAATTATTGCCATCAGAAGGGGCTCAGTGAATAGTGTCCTGCAAATGTTGGATCAGAACACACACACAATGCACTTAGACAGTATTTAGGCAGTAGCATAGTGTATCCTCCACACACACTGAACACTTGACAGTATTTAGGCAGTAGCATAGTGTATCCTCCACACACACTGAACACTCAGACAGGATTTAGGCAGTAGTGCAGTGTATCTTCCACACACACTGAACACTCAGTATTTAGGCAGTAGCGCAGTGTATCCTCCACACACACTGAACACACAGACAGTATTTAGGCAGTAGCATAGTGTATCTTCCACACACACTGAACACTTAGACAGTATTTAGGCAGTAGCATAGTGTATCTTCCACACACACTGAACACTCAGACAGTATTTAGGCAGTAGCATAGTGTATCCACCAGCGGGATGCCCATTGAAGATCTAATGCTATTGACTGCTCTTGAAGTCACAGGATGATAACAGATGTGCCCGAGTACCTGACAGACAAAATGAGCGTGACTGGAACACTACCACTGAGAAAACACGGCAGAATACACAGAAAAAAAAATAAATAAAATAAAAAATGAACTGAAAATAATGAGAACAAAAACGGAAAGAGTGATGTAAAGTAGACGAAGTGGGCACTAACAATCAGGTTCAACACACCTGTCATTTTCAAAAATACATATATTCTAGAAACTCTATGCGCCATGCTCTACAGGATTGCTCTGCCTAGTTCCTATCAACCCGCACATTTTTTTCAGACGTTCTGGGGTTCTCACTTATCAGGAGTCTTAGTGTATCATGCTTGCTTCTAGTGGGAATCAAGAAAGTGTAGACACAGGGCTTATTGTCTTCGAAAGCTGACAGTCGTAATCTGATGGAGAGAGAGTATTGCAGATCAAGACATTTGGAATAGCGAGGACAGAGGATGGGGATGGAGATGTTAGCTTTTGATTTTGTACAAACCGTGAAAAATTATATGCATTGTCACTTCTGGAGAATGTGTTGAGTGACTCACCTTTCGCTCCAGATTTTATGTGACAGCACATTTCCTTCGATATGATAGTACAGTATTTATCTTGTATATTAGCGACCTCCCCACCTCTTCAATAGTGGCAAATAACTCTGTTATGAGCTAATTCTCTCT
>CM031599.1:103367214-103373067 GCA_018398815.1 Conus ventricosus
CATAGAGAGGACATCACCAGCTAATCCCCTACCGACGACAATTGAACATAGAGAGGACATCACCAACTAATCCCCTACTGACGACAATTGAACATAGAGAGGACATCACCAACTAATCCCCTACTGACGACAATTGAACGTAGAGAGGACATCACCAACTAATCTCCTACTGACGACAATAATTGAACATAGAGAGGACATCACCAACTAATCCCCTACTGACGACAATAATTGTTTAGTCACAGAGCCAGTGTGAGTGAGCACCCCCACCCTCCATCCCCCTCTGGAGGGAGCCACATTGTCCACCCAACAATTCTCCATCACCTTGCTTATACTGACGAATCCGACATGAACTCAATGAGAGAACAGCAGCGGAGAGAAAATCAAAACTGAGGTGACAGACAATGTTAGCAGGCGTTAAGGGGCCACAATACTCAAGACTGGTGCTGATCGATGGGTATGAGGATGATTAAAATCATGATAAAGTGATCCATTCTGCTCTGAGACAGCCAAACAGTGTTGAACTGTCAGAGTATTCTCATAATGTATCCTGGCGTCAACCAGGTCCGCTAAATATAGACACATGCATATTTGGTTAGGAGATTTAAGCAACCCTCTCAGAGATGCATTCTTTTAGTAGATGAAACTGGACTGTGTGGTGCCTGTGTTTCCAGCTAACCCCATACCAACTGAACTCTGGGGTAGAACCGAAGAAGCCAAAAAATTTTAAAAAATGGCTGTGATGGGAATCGAGTCCACGACCTTCAAGCCGAGAGACCATGACGCAAACGACGGTGTCATGGCGGCTGCTGCCTTTGGTTTGTTAATGGTTCACAGAACTACCCAGCTAGCAGCCTTACCTCGTGAAACAACTCAAAGTGTTATTCTTCTTCCATGCTGCCTTCATCATATGCCTTTCTTTCATCACTTCATCTGTAGATGACCCAACAAAGTCAAATAGGAGGTTCCAGAAAGTCTGTATAAAGCATCCCTACTCTTTCCGTAAGTTATTCAGATCATGCTGGGCTGTCCTTGCAAGTTCGAGATCCCAGAGATGAACAGAACGTAGCTTTCACCGAAGCTGACTTAAATGTCACAACTCCGTAACACTTCCCGGAAAACTTCTCGACATTCATCTGAAGGTCTCTAGACAATTTCTTGGAAGCCCATGAAGAATCATCTGCTAGCCTGATACAATCCATGAACAATCATCTGCTAGCCTGGTACAAATCATGAACAATCATCTGCTAGCCTGATACAATTCATGAACAATCATCTGCTAGCCTGATACAAATCATGAACAATCATCTGCTCGCCTGATACAAATCATGCACAATCATCTGCTAGCCTGATACAAATCATGAACAATCATCTGCTAGCCTGATACAAATCATGAACAATCATCTACTAGCCTGATACAAATCATGAACAATCATCTACTAGCCTGATACAAATCATGAACAATCATCTGCTAGCCTGATACAATCTATGAAGAATCATCTGCTAGCCTGATACAATTCATGAACAATCATCTGCTAGCCTGATACAATTCATGAACAATCATCTGCTAGCCTGATACAATTCATGAACAATCATCTGCTAGCCTGATACAATCCATTAACAATCATCTGCTCGCTTGATACAATTCATGAACAATCATCTGCTAGCCTGATACAATCCATGAACAATCATCTGCTCGCCTGATACAATCCATGAACAATCATCTGCTGGCCTGATACAATTCATGAACAATCATCTGCTAGCCTGATACAATCCATGAACAATCATCTGCTCGCCTGATACAATCCATGAACAATCATCTGCTGGCCTAATACAATTCATGAACAATCATCTGCTGGCCTGATACAATTCCGTTCAATGCTCCAAGGAATACACTGAGAGCTGCCACAGAATCAGATAAAAAACAGTCTTTTGAAATATCATCCTGTTTTACAGGTCACGCAATGCTCTTGTTTTGCAGACTGTATTATTTTGATATATTTTCTCTCAATTCTTCATTCACACCATATGTTCTGTAAGATTTAATGACTTCAGTCACACGTGCCACTTCGTGAATACAGAAATCAAAGTAAGGTGGTTAGCATGTTCTGAAGGAGAAAAGTCTTACTCCTTTAAAAGATGAGGAACAGGGATCGCTGACTGGTAGACCCGGGACAGGAAGGCACGACCATGTGAAAACTGAGGGCCCTCCGGTGTTTATCTCGGACTGTCAATACTTTGTGATATAATTTGATATCTTATTTTGCAAGGCAACGTGAATCTACATTTCACCTCTTAATTTGAATAACTCACAACTCTATCCCTAGTCAGGCGATGTTCACCTAGGTTTCGTTGACTGTCATCTACTGTGACCAAGGAACATGTCAGTGCGCATGCCGGAAGAAAAAGGTGTTCTGTTCGATCTGAACCGTTTTGCAGAGCTCATTATCATAAGAAGTTCAGTCTATATACAAGATGTTTCGATAATCCTGGGAGCCCTTTACAAAACATTGGGAAGGCATACATCCCTCTTTACAATGGAATAGTCATTTACTGCACAGGAGTATTCCCGTACTGAAGGCACGATCTCATTTTTGTTATTTTGTTCCTTTTTGCTGCCTAGTGTAACCAAGTACGCTTGGGGCTTACCAGGTGTGTTACTCAAAATCAACACAAACATGAAATTACCATAATAATGAAGGAACACAGACAGTATTCAATGATCATGACATTAACGTTCTTTACGGGGGTAATTCTGTGTTAATTTAAATTCATGCGTTCAAGAATTACGGAGACTTTTTGTCTTGTCAACACCCAGACTTAGAACTATTTCCTGAGACTGACTTGATCCAGTTAAGCAGATTAGTATGATACAACTCACGGCTGTAAAAAAAAAGTAGAACAGCACCAGATGGCGAATCATACTCAAAGCCGAAACCAATCCGTAGCATCAACACACAGCAGGCCACTTTTATTGGAGGTCTGTTCCAGTCGATGTTTCATGTCACACAGACAAAGGTCGTTTCAGTCGGGCAAAACAAACCTTGCATTGGTTTCTATTGAATCTTCTCATAATACAAAAAGGGTACTGGGTTTCTCTTGAGCATTTGTTAACAGCCCCCGCATTGATAAATTATCTGAAACGTTTCAGCTTTGGTCCATAACCCATGTTAGCAGGACGATATTCTATTTTTTGGGCAAAGTTAAAAGAAGTTGTGGGAAAGAAAAAAAAACCCGGGGACTTTGTATCCATCAAACATTTTTCAGACATTTTTGCATTGCACCCATTTGGCTGGGGCGAAACACTCGTAAAAGTTACAAGTGAGCCCCGGGTCCGTTTATTCGGGGCATTTATTCAAAGATATCCATGACACACTCTTTTTCCGGCCAGTAGTTCAAAGAGGATCCAGACCACCAACCGGCCATTATTCAAAGAAAACCAGACACACACCATGCCGGGCCATGTATTCAAAGATATCCATACACACAACAAGCCGGGCCATGTATTCAAAGATAATCCATGGCACACAACTTGCCGGCCAGATTCAAAATAACCAACCCCAAAAATTATGTGGGCCATGTATTCAGAAAAAAATCCAGACACACAACATAACCGCACAAACTTTGGTGACTCGTCATCAAGGTGACGTCAAACCCCAACAGTTGTAATTCAGCAACTTTTCACGAAATTTGTCTTTAAAAAAACATGTATTTCTAAACTCACAAAAGCACACCACTGCACAGCTATTGATAGGGGGTTTTCAAAGTTCATACATTCCTTCAAAAAAATGGGGTTTTTTTTGTTAACCAACACGCCTCCTATCAAGTTTCCAGGCCCTCGATAGCACTACCACCAGAATTGATAGACTGTAAACCGGGAAAACAGTTTAATGAAAGATCGAAAATAACACAACTGTTTGAAGAAAGAAAAATGTCTCGAGTAAAAACCGTTTCATAAAAATGATCCAGCCCCTGTCTGACGTTTTTATCCATGAAGCACCACGACTCCCAGTTTAATAAAACCTGCGCTTGGGCGGTGTCCCAGATAAGCTTTTTTCCCACACACAGATTATTACAAATAAACTCCGGAAAGTCCGGCAGCAGACTTTATTTCTCCTGTGGGGGGCTGATTTAATAGATGCATCTCTACAACTGCACACTTTTTTGTGGGCCAATGTCCGAATGAACAATGAACTCACACGCTGTGGGGCCCTTGTCACTGAAAAAACAATGAAAGCACACTGCTTGGGCCATTGCACTGAAAAAACAAGAACGCACATGCGGGGGCCATTGTCACGAATGAACAAAAAACGAACCCGCGTGGGCAATTGTCACTGAAAAGAACAATGAACTGCACACTGCTGTGGGGCCCTTGTCCATGAATGAACAATGAAATCAAAAGCTGGGGGCAATTCCGAAAGAACAATGAACGCACACTGATCTGGGGCCCTTGTCACGAATGAACATGAACTGCACACGCGTGGGGGTAATGTCCTGAATGAAAATGAACTGCACCTGCTGTGGCTAATGTCCGAAATGAACCAAAGAACTCACGCTGCTGTGGGGAATGTCACTGAATGAACAATGAAACCCCCCCTTTCCCGTAAAAAGGCTAATTTTCCCTTTCCCCGAAAAAATTTAACCCAAAAGGAAAAAAAGTGCACACCCTTGGCAGAGGGCCAAATAGTGACATGAAAGAACAGAAGACTGAAAACCCCGCCGTGGGCCATGTAACAAGAATTAACATTGCCCCAAAAAAATTGCACCCCCCAAGGATTAGCCAAACTCATAAGTTATACTATTCTACTTCAAATGACGAATTTATCAATCATTGCAAAATTTATAGCAGAGCCAAATTGCGAAAGAAAATTAACTCAATATGATGCATAATCCATTAATATGACAAAGGGATAGAAGTGAATGTTCAGTTACCATATGATAAAGTGGTGGCGAATTTCATGTATTCTTGATTGCGTGTACTGCGTGTTTATCCACGGGGTGAATATGTGTGTATGCATGGGTTTGGGCAGGTGGGGTATGTGTTGGGAAATGTCTGCATCGGAGTATGCGTGTGTGCGAGAGCATCTGTGTGTATGTGTGTGTGTGTGTGTGTGTGTGTGTGTGGTGTGTGTGGTGTGTGTGTGTGTGTGTGTGTGAGTGTGGTGTGCGTGTGTGTGCGCGCGGCGCCCCGTGCGAGTATGTGTGGTGTGTGTTATGTGTGTTTGTGCGTGTGTGTGGTGTGTGGCGTGCCTGCGTGCGTGCGTGCGTGTGTGTGTGTGGGTGTGGGGTGTGTGTGTGTGTGAAATTGGGTAGGCTGGTGGATGAGTCTTGGAATATTGTACTTATGTGATTAAATGATTATTAAACTGTTTGAAGTTTTGTTGAGATAAGTTTATTGATTTCATATGTCAGCAACGTTACTTTTTGAGTGTATTGTTACCCCCCCTTGTCATTTAGAACGTAATGGTAAATGACAATAAAATATCGTGAATCGTTTTGAATCGTGAATCTCTCTCTCTCTCTCTCTCTCTCACTCTCTCTCCTTCTCTCCCTCTCCCCCTCTCCTCTCCCTTCTCTCTCTCTCTCTCTTCTCTCCTCTCTCTCCTCTCTCCCCTCTCTCTCATGCTTGTTTGCTTGCTCGCTCTCACTTTCTGAGCTTTCCAGTTAATTCTAAAACCCAGAGGCTTTAACTTCTTATGTCGAAAGGATAACAAAGCACGCTAGTCTTTATCAAGTTACGTGTTTTGCGAACGAGCACGCTTAACCCTTAAATCTGTTTACTCTCTCTGGGCTCTTTCAGCCTCCAATAGGACACTCAGAGTCATTACTGAACTGTTGCCCTTCCCCGACACA
>CM031599.1:103373167-103386237 GCA_018398815.1 Conus ventricosus
TGGGGGTGGCACATAAGTGGATTTGTATGTGTGCCTTGTGATCCTTATAACACGCACATGGACACACAGACACACACACACACATTCACACACGCAACACACATACCTTCACACACGCACACACCATACATACATACACTCACATACACATGCACACACACGCACACACACGCGTGCATACACACGCGTGCGCACACACACACACACACACAACCACACACACACACATACCTTCACACACGCACACACCCATACTACATACACTCACATACACATGCACACACGCACACACACGCGTGCATACACACGCGCACACACACACACATCACACAACACACACACACACACACACACACACACACACACACTCACACACACACACACACACACACACAACACACACATATAAACATTACACTCACATACACATGCACACACACACGCACACACGCGTGCATACACACGCGCCCACACAACACACACACATGCACACACGCGTGCACACACACACACACACACACACACACAACACACACAACACACACACACACACACACACAACACACACACACACACCACACACACAGAGCTCTGACCTTTTTAATTTACCAAAATGATTATGATATAACCATTAAAACCATACCGACTAATGTCTTTTAGACGGTATGGTATGTTTATGGTAAAATTTTCCATATGGCCGGACATTAACCATACGGCCTGTAACACACACAACACACATTATATATATATATATATATATTATATATATATTATATATATATATATATTATATATATTATATATATATATATATATATATTTATATATATATATTATATATATACTCGTGCCCCCAACATTCCCATATTATATAAAATAAACTATAAATTCCAAGGATAAGTACTAAGCACCATTCCAGCAGCTTACAGAGCAGCCTGATGTTACAATGACTGCAAGAAATATTCAATTATAAACAAAGCTTGCTCTTATGTCTTAGGTTGCAGAAATAAGGGGAGATAAGATTTATATCTGCAGTGGTAGATACTTCTGCCTAACTAACAGTATGTGCTTGAGTGGGTGAATGGGGAATAAATATGCTTCTCAAAATGAGCCTTCAGCAAGTTTATAGTCTCCAAGGGGGAGACAATCTCCAATAGGGAGGAAAACTTACTAACATATAACTCCTGGTCAGATACGGTATTTCGAAACTTGATTGTTTCTCCTCAGTGACCGCGGAAAGTGGTAGTTTGACTCCTCTGCCTTTTCAGTTTTAAGAAGAATGCTATTCCAGAAAAATGCTGGTGTGCTATGCCGTAGTATGCTTGTTGAGTTTTCAAACACACACACACACACACACACACACACACACACACACACACACACACACACCACACACACACCACACACACACACACACACACACCACACACAACACACACACACACACACACACACACACACACACATACATACAGCCCTTCCCGTTTCTATAAGTTACACCGATCATGCTGTTCTCGCCTTGCCACTCTGGGTCTTATGACCCTGCTTTTTGTTTGAACATAGAGTGCTTTTATTTTTTCAGACCTGCATACCAACTGAGCAGCGCTGTTCCGAAAAGGGAACAATCTCCCTCATAAAGCAGACGACAAGCCGACGAGACCCCATCAGCCAAAAGGACAGGTGGGGCTAGACAGGCAGACACTGACTGGATGGCGCTTTTCTCTGATGAATCCGGAGGTATGGCTCAACGTGGAAACAGGACTTCGTTCCACAGACTGGCCCACATTAAAACGACAATCCTGCACAATCCGATAAAGGCTCCTTCCCATCCTCTGAAAGCCCAACAAAATTCCTTCAAAGTCCCTACAGAATCCCTTCAAAGCCCCTTACAGATTTCAGAGGAATAAAAATCAAGAATAGTTGGTTGAACTGATATTCACCCATTCCAGATCTTTCAAATCTCTTTATTTTTCACAGATTGTCTTGATGTTTATCCTTATATCGATTCTCACACCATATGTTACAGAGAATTCCATTTTGGTCGTGTATGTCCCTTCACAGGATCTATATACAAGAATTATTTTCATCATAGGTGGGAAAATCCTTATTCCTTTGCAAGTAGAGTTTTATAAATATGTTGAGAGAGGCAGAACATCAAAGAATAGATTCAACCAGGATTCGGAAAAAATATGGTCAGAGTTTGTAAAATCTTCAAATTATTATTTCATCATATATCTGAATTTTGATTGTTAGCATTTGCTTGTTTGCGTTTTGTAGGCGCCTCAATGCAAACCACATTAATTTTTATTTCAGTTACATTGTTATGATAACATGGATACATTTAGTAGTCACACAAATCAGTCTTAGCTGTAGTAAGCAAGTTTCAGTGTGATTATTGACTGTGACTAAGGAATGTGTGACAGTGTATACCCCAGAAGTAGGAACTTTGTTTGAAAGCAGATTGTGTAGGTTGCACTTCTGCACCCCATCCATTTTGTGTAACTAAGCGGCATAAAGAGCCTACTTCTACTGAAAAGAGCTTTTATTATTACAGTCCTACAGGCATTTTCTCATATTAGGCTGAGGTATGTCCTCTTTCATCGTAAAAAAGTCACTGTATTCTTCACAGCCTTACGTAATCTCGTTAAAAACAGTAACTCCTTTCCTGCATATGGTTTCTGACTACGTAATCCGTGATCTATCCCCAGCCCACATTTTTTCAACAGTCCAGACGATTTTGAATGTAATCAATAGAGAACCACCAAGAAACCTAGACAAACAAATCACAAGACAAACTACGACGCGTTTCGACCTCTTAGGTCTTCTTCAGGCAAGATACAAAACACTCGGGATTTTTTTTTTAATTGAACGAGCAATCGTTTTCGTTGTCCTGAGTGTTTTGTATCTTGCCTGAAGAAGACCTAAGAGGTCGAAACGCGTCGTGTTTTGTCTTGTAATTCGTCTGTCTATTTGTATACTTTTTTTTTTGGGGGGGGGGAGGGGGCGGGGGGTTCGCTATTAATTACATTTAAAATTTGCTACGATTTCTGCCTGCAGTCGCCTCACTTTGCAACCAGTGTAGACCGGTTTACTGTAGACTACTAAAATGTGTTTGGAGCTTGTCCACCAAGCCATGTTCAGAGTACCAGTCACCGATATCCCACCGTGTAAGACAGGCGGAGAAGAAGCTAAGCAGAGCAAGCACTGGAATCACTACATCACTGAGCACAGATTTTAGCCACTTTGTTATTGCGTCCTTAATGGTTTTGCCGAACACCTTGACATAACATCGTAAAAGTTTATCAATACAGCATTTGATTTTCGTTGTAAACTGCTCTGTCTTACAAAAAACAGTCAAAGACTCGAACCTACGGATTCCGATATACGCTGCTAAACTGTCCCCTATAACTAACTGGTTATACCTTAGGGTTTTTTTTTTAAATATTCAACAATTTTCACAATATACTTTTTCTTTTAAAACTGCATCCAACATATTCTGAACACATGAATTATTTCTACGTATGTAAAGTTGTCAAAGTAGATCGTTCATTATCGGGTTTACAGTGTTTTAACTTTTCTGTGGATCCTTTCTCCTTGTGTTTAAACAGACTCAAAAGAAAAATTCACAACTCCTTTGTTTTAAAAATCTCACAGAATATTCCATTTCCCTTTGTTTAAACAGTCTCACAGAATATTCACATCTCCTTTCGTATAAACAGTCTCACAGATTATTCACATCTCCTTGTGTTCAGACAGTCTCACAGAATATTTCCATCTCCTTGTTTTGGTTTAAACAGTCTCACAGAATATTCACATTCCCCTTTTGTTTAAACATCTCACAGAATTAAATTTACATATCCTTGTGTTTAAACATCTCACAGAATATTCATATTCCCTTGTGTTTAAACATCTCACAATTATTTTACATCTTCTTGTGTTTAAACAGTCTCACAGATTATTCACATCTCCTTGTGCTTAAACAGTCTCACAGATATTCATAAACTCCTTGTGTTTAAACAGTCCTCACAGATTATTCACACTTCCTTTGTTTAAACAGTCCCCACAGAATATTCACATCTCTTGTGCTTAAACAGTCTCACAGATTTTCATATCTCCTTGTGTTTAAACAGTCTCACAATTATTCACATCTCCTTGTGTTTAAACAGTCTCACAGAATATTTCACATTGCCTTGTGTTTAAACAGTCTCACAGATTATTCACATTTCCTTGTGTTTAAACAGTAACAGAATATTCACATTCCCTTGTGTTTAAACGTCTCACACAATATTCACATCTCCTTGTGTTTAAACAGCCTCACAGATTATTCCCCATCTCCTTGTGTTCAGACAGTCTCACAGAATATTAACATCCTTGTGCTTAAACAGTCCCACAGAATATTTACATCTCCTTGTGTTTAAACAGTCTCACAGAATACATGTTCCCTTTTTGTTTAAAACAGTCTCACAGATTATTCATATCTCCCTAGTGTTAAAAAAGTCTCGCAGAATATTCACATTCCCTTGTTTTTTAAACAGTCTCACAGATTATTCACATCTCCTTGTGTTTAAAAAGTCTCACAGATTATTCTCATTCCCTTGTGTTTAAAAAGTCTCAATGATATTCACATTCCCTTGTTTTTTTAAACAGTCTCACAGAATATTAACATCTCCTTGTTTTTTAAGCAGCTCACAGAATATTCACATCTCTTGCGTTAAACAGTCTCACAGAATATACACATTCCCTTGTGTTTAAACAGCCTCACAGAATATTCACATCTCCTTGTGTTTAAAAAAGTCTCACAGAATATTCACATTCCCTAGTGTTTAAAAAGCCTCACAGAATATTCACATCTCCTTGTTTTAAAAAGTCTCACAGAATATTCATATCTCCTTGTGTTTAAACATCACACAGATAAATTTACATTCCCTTGTTGTTTAAACAGCCTCACAGAATATTCACATCTCCTTGTGTTTAAACAGTCCTCACAGAATTATTCACATCTCCTTGTGTTTAAATAACCTCACAGAATATTCACATCTCCTTGTGTATAAACACCTCACAGAATATTCACATCTCCTTGTGTTTAAACAGTCTCACAGAATATTCACATCTCCTTGCGTATAACCGTCCCCACAGATTATTCACATCTCCTTGTGTTCAGAAAAGTCTCACAGAATATTCACATTTCCTTGGTTTAAACAGTCTCAAAGAATATTCACATTCCCCTTGTGTTTTAAACAGTCTCCCCACACTATTCACATCGCCTTGTGTTTAAACCCTCTCACAAATATTCATATTCCCTTGTGTTTCAACAGTCTCACCAGATTATTCACATCTCCTTGTTTTAAACAGTCTCACAGAATATTCATATTCCTTGTGTTTAAACACTCTCACAGTTATTCACATCTCCTTTGTTTAAACAGTCTCACAGATTATTCACATCTCCTTGTGCTTAAACAGTCTCACAGATAATTTACGTCTCCCTTTGTGTTTAACAGTCTCACAGATTATCACATCTCCTTGTGTTTTAAACAGTCCTCACAGAAAATTCCATCTCCTTGTGTTTAAACATCTCATAGAATATTCACATCTCCTTGTGTTTAAACAGTCCTCACAGATATTCATATTTCCCTTGTGTTTAAACAGTCTCACAGATTATTCATATCTCCCTAGTGTTTAAACAGTCTCGCAGAATATTCACATTCCAACAGTCTCACAGATTATTCACATCTCCCTGTGTTTAAATAGTCTCACAGATATTCACTTCTCTTGTATTTAAAAAGTCTCCAAATTATTCTCATCCCTTGTGTTTAAATAGTCTCAAAGGATTATTCACATTCCCTTGGTTTAAACAGTCTCACAGAATATTCACATCTCCTTGTGTTTAAGCAGCCTCCCCAGAATATTCACATCTCCTTGGTTTTAAACAGTCTCCAAAAATATTCACATTCCCTTGTGTTTAAACAGCCTCACAGAATATTCACATCTCCTTGTGTTTAAAAAAGTCCTCACAGAATATTCACATTCCCCTTTTGTTTAAACAGCCTCACAGAATATTCAAAATCGCCTGTGTTTAAACAGTCTCACAGAATATTCATATCTCCTTGTGTTTAAACAGTCACACAGAATATTCACATTCCATTGTGTTTAAACAGCCTCACAGAATATTCACATCTCCTTGTGTTTAAACAGTCTCACAGAATATTCACATCTCCTTGTGTTTAAACAGCCGCACAGATATTCACATCTCCTTGTGTATAAACAGCCTCACAGAATATTCACATCTTTCCCTTGTGTTTAAACAGTCTCACAGAATATTCACATTCCCTTGTGTTTAAACGTCTCATAGAATATTTCACATCTCCTTGCGTATAAACAGTCCTCACAGATTATTCGCATCTCCTTGTTTCAGACGTCTCACAGAATATTCACATTTCCTTGTGTTTAAACATCTCAAAGAATATTCACATTCCCTTGGGTTAAACAAATCTCACACAAAAATTCCCCATCGCCTTGTGTTTAAACAGTCTCACAGAATATTCATATTCCCTTGTGTTTAAACGTCTCACATATTATTCACATCTCCCTTGTGTTAAAACAGTCTCACAGAATATTCATATTCCCTTGTGTTTAAACAGTCCCCACGGATTATTCACATCTCCTTGTGTTTAAACAGTCTCACAGATTATTCACATCTCCTTGTGTTTAAACAGTCTCACAGAATATTCACATCTCCTTGTGCTTAAACATCTCACAGATTATTCATATCTCCCCGTGTTTAAACAGTCTCACAGATTATTCACATCTCCTTGTGTTTAAAACAGTCTCCCAAAAATTTTTTACATTCCCTTGTGTTTAAACAGTCTCACAGATTATTCACATTTTCCTTGTGTTTAAACAGTAACCCGAATATTCACATTCCCTTGTGTTTAAAAAGTCTCACACAATATTCACATCTCCTGGTTTTAAACATCTCACAGATTTTTTCACATCTCCTTGTGTTTCAGACAGTCTCACAGAATATTCACATCCTCCTTGTGCTTAAACAGTCTCACAGAATATTCACATCTCCTTGTGGTTTAAACAGTCCACAGAATATTCATATTCCTTGTTTTAAACAGTCTCACAGATTATTCATTTCTCCCTAGTGTTTAAAAAAGTCTCGCAGAATATTCACATTCCCTTGTGTTTTTAAAAAGTCTCACAGATTATTCACATCTCCTTGTGTTTAAACAGTCTCACAGAATATTCACTTCTCCTTGTGTTTAAAAATTCTCACAGATTTTTCTCATTCCCTTGTGTTTAAATAGTCTCAAATGATATTTTACATTCCCTTGTGTTTAAACAGTCTCACAGTATATTAACATCTCCTTTTGTTTAAGCAGCCTCACAGAATATTCACATCTCCTTGTGTTAAACAGTCTCACAGATTCTACACATTCCCTTGTGTTTAAAGAGCCTCACAGAATATTCACATCTCCTTGTGTTAAACATCTCCTTGCGTATAAACAGTCTCACAGATTATTCACATCTCCTTGTGTTCAGACAGTCTCACAGAATATTCACATTTCCTTGTGTTTAACAGTCCCCAAAGAATATTCACATTCCCTTGTGTTTAAACAGTCTCACACAATATCACATCGCCTTGTGTTAAACAGTCTCACGAAATTCATATTCCCTTGTGTTTAAACAGTCTCACATATTATTCACATCTCTTGTGTTTAAAAAAGTCTCACAAAATTCAAATTCCCCTTGTGTTTTTAAAAAGTCTCACAGATTATTTCACATCTCCTTGTGTTTAAACAGTCCCCACAGATTTTTCACATCTCCTTGTGTTTAAACAGTCTCACAGAATATTCACATCTCTGTGCTTAAACAGTCTCACAATTATCATATCTCCTTGTGTTTAAACATCTCACAGATTATTCACATCTCCTTGTGTTTAAAAACAGTTTTCACAGAATATTCACATTCCCTTGTGTTTAAACATCTCACAGATTATTCACATTTCCCTTTTGTTCAACAGTCTCACAGAATATTCACATCACCTTGTGCTTAAACATCTCACAGAATATTCACATCTCCTTGTGTTTAAAAAAGTCTCACAGAATATTCATATTCCCTTGTGTTTAAACAGTCTCACAGATTATCATTTCTCCCTAGTGTTTAAACAGTCTCGCAGAAATATTCACATTCCCTTGTTTTAAACAGTCTCACAGATTATTCACATCTCCTTGTGTTTAAACAGTCTCACAGAATTTCACTTCTCCTTGTGTTTAAAAAGCCTCGCGATTATTCTCATTCCCTTGTGTTTTAAATAGTCTCAAATGATATTCACATTCCCTTGTGTTTAAAAAAAGTTTCACAGAATATTAACATCCCCCTTGTGTTTAACAGCCTCACAGAATATTCACATCTCCTTGTGTTTAAACAGTCTCACAGAATATACACATTCCCTTGTTTAAAGACCTACAGAAAAATTCACATCTCCTTGTGTTTAAACAGTCTCACAGAATATTCACATTCCCTAGTGTTTAAACAGCCTACAGAATATTCACATCTCCTTTGTTTTAAACAGTCTCACAGAATATTCATATCTCCTTGGGTTTAAACAGTCCACAGAATTTCCCCATTTCCCTTGTGTGTAAACAGCCTCACAGAATATTCACATCTCCTTGTGTTTAAACAGTCTCTCAGAATATTCACATCTCCTTGTGTTTAAATAGCCTCACAGAATATTCACATCTCCTTGTGTATAAACAGCCTCACAGAATATTCACATCTCCTTGTGTTTAAACATCTCACAGAATATTCACATTCCATTGTGTTTTAAACAGTCCATAGAATATTCACATCTCCTTGCGTATAAACAGTCTCACAGATTATTCACATCTCCTTGTGTTCAGACAGTCTCACAGAAATTCACATTTCCTTGTGTTTTAAACGTCTCAAAGAATATTCACATTCCCTTGTTTTAAACAGTCCCCACACAATATTCACATCGCAAATTTTGTTAAACAGTCTCCCAGAATATTCTATTCCCTTGTGTTTAAACAATTTTCACGAATTAATTTACATCTCCTTGTGTTTAAACAGTCTCACAGAATATTCATATTCCCTTGTGTTTTAAACAGTCTCACAGATTATTCACATCTCCTTGTGTTTAAACAGTCTCACAGATTATTCACATCTCCTTGTGCTTAAACAGTCTCACAGATAATTCACATCTCCTTGTGTTTAAACAGCCTCACAGATTATTCACATCTCCTTGTGTTTAAACAGTCTCACAGAATATTCACATCTCCTTGTGTTTAAAAAAGTCTCACAGAATATTCACTCTCCTTGTGTTTAAACAGTCTCACAGAATTCATATTCCCTTGTGTTTAAACAGTCTCACAGATTATTCATATCTCCCTAATGTTTTAAACAGTCTCACAGAAATATTCACATTCCCATTTTGTTTTAAAACAGTCTCACAGATTATTCACATCTCCTTGTGTTTAAAAAAAAGTCTCACAGAATATTCACTTCTCCTTGTATTTAAAAAGCTCACAAAAATTATTCTCACTCCCTTGTGTTTAAATAGTCTCAAAGGATATTTACATTCCCCTTGTGTTTAAACAGTCTCCACAGATTATTCACACTCCCTTGTGTTTAAATAGTCTCAAAGGATATTCACATTCCCCTTTTGTTTTAAACAGTCCACAGAATATTCACATTCCCCTTGTGTTTAAACAGCCTCACAAAAATATTCCCCATCTCCTTGTGTTTTAAAACAGTATCACGAATATTCACATTCCCTTGTGTTTAAACAGCCTCACAGAATATTCACATCGCCTTGTGTTAAACAGTCTCACAGAAAATTCAATTTCCTTGTTTTAAACAGTCACACAGAATATTCACATTCCATTGTGTTTAAACAGCCTCACAGAATATTCACATCTCCTTGTGTTTAAACAGTCTCACAGAATATTCACATCTCCTTGTGTTTAAACAAACCGCCACAGAATATTCACATCTCCTGTGTAAAAAACAGCCTCACAGAATATTCACATCTCCTTGTGTTTAAACAGTCTCACAGAATAAATTTACATTTCCATGTTTTAAACAGTCTCATAGAATATTCACATCTCCTTGCGTATAAACAGTCTCACAGATTATTCACATCTCCTTTGTTCAACAGTCTCACAGATATTCCCATTTCTTTGTGTTTAAACAGTCTCAAAGAAATATCACATTCCCTTGTGTTTAAACAGTCTCACACAAAATTCACATCGCCTTGTGTTTAAACGTATCACAGAATATTCATATTCCCTTGTGTTTAAACATTCTCACATATTATTCACATCTCCTTGTGTTAAAACAGTCCTCAAGAATATTCATATTCCCTTGTGTTTTTAAAAAAGTCTCACAGATTATTCACATCTCCCTTTTGTTTAAACAGTCTCACAGATATTTTTCACATCTCCTTGTCTTAAACATCTCACAGATAATTCACATCTCCCTTGTGTTTAAACTTCTCACAGATTATTCCACATCTCCTT
The DNA here is from genome assembly GCA_018398815.1 of Conus ventricosus. Classification (NCBI taxonomy): domain Eukaryota; kingdom Metazoa; phylum Mollusca; class Gastropoda; order Neogastropoda; family Conidae; genus Conus; species Conus ventricosus. The sequence goes on from CM031599.1 coordinate 103,383,712, forward strand.
GTGTTTAAACAGTCTCACAGAATATTCACATCTCCTTGTGCTTTAAAAAGTCTCAAGATTATTCATATCTCCTGTGTTTAAAAAACAGTCCCCACAAATATTCACATCTCCTTGTGTTTAAACCAGTCTCACAGAATATTCACATTCCCATGTGTTTAAACAGTCTCACAGCTTTTTTCACATTTCCTTGTGTTTAAAAAGTAAAAAAGAATATTTACATTCCGTTGTGTTTAAGCAGTCTCACACAATATTCACATCTCCTTGTGCTTAAACAGGTCTCAAAGATTATTCACATCTCCTTGTGTTTAAACAGTCCCCACAGATTATCACATCTCCTTGTGTTTAAACAGTCTCCCCAGAATATTCACATCTCCTTGTGTTTAAACAGTCCCCACAGAATATTCACATCTCCTTGTGTTTAAACAGTCTCACAGAATATTCATATTCCCTTATGTTTAAACAGTCTCACAGATATTCATATCTCCCTAGTGTTTAACAGTCTCGCAGAATATTCACATTCCCTTGTTTTAAACAGTCTCACAGATTATTCACATCTCCTTGTGTTTAAACAGTCTCACAGAATATTCACTTCTCCTTGTATTTAAAAAGTCTCACAGATTATTCTCACTCCCTTGTGTGTAAATAGTCCCCAAAGGATATTCCACTTCCTTGTGTTTTAAACATTCTCACAGATTATTCCCCACTCCCTTTGTGTTTAAATAGTCTCAAAGGATATTCACATTCCCTTGTGTTTAAACAGTCTCACAGAATATTCACATTCCCTTGTGTTTAAACAGCCTCACAGAATATTCCCCTCTCCTTGTTTTAAAAAGTCTCACAAATATTCACATTCCCTTGTGTTTAAACAGCCTCACAGAATATTCACATCGCCTTGTGTTTAACAGTCCCCAAATGTCATATCTCCTTGTGTTTAAACAGTCACACAGAATATTCACATTCCAATTTTGTTAAACAGCCTCACAGAATATTCACATCTCCTTTGTTTAAACAGTCTCACAGAATTTTTCACATCTCCTTGTGTTTAAAACAGCCGCACGAATATTCACATCTCCTTGTGTATAAACGCCTCACAGAATATTCACATCTCCTTGTGTTTAAACAGTCTCACAGAATATCACATGCCATTTGTGTTTAAACAGTCTCATAGAATATTCACCTCTCCTTGCGTATAAACAGTCTCACAGATTTTTTCACATCTCCTTGTGTTCAACAGTCTCAAAAGAATATTTACATTTCCTTGTGTTTAAACAGTCTCAAAAAAATATTCACATTCCCTTGTGTTTAAACAGTCTCACACAATATTCACATCGCCTTGTGTTTAAACAGTCCCCACAGAATATTCATATCCCTTTTGTTTAAACAGTCTCACATATTATTCACATCTCCTTGTGTTAAAACAGTCTCACAGAATATTCATATTCCTTGTGTTTAAAAAAGTCTCACAGATTATTCACATCTCCTTGTGTTTAAACAGTTTTCACAGATTTATTCCCATCTCCTTGTGCTTAAAGTCTCACAGATAATTCACATCTCCTTGTGTTTAAACATTCTCACAGATTATTCACATCTCCTTGTGTTTTAAACAGTCTCACAGAATATTCACATCTCCTTGTGCTTAAACAGTCTCACAGATTATTCATATCTCCTTGTGTTTAAACAGTCTCACAGAATATTCACATCTCCTTGTGTTTAAACCCTCTCACAGAATATTCACATTCCCATGTGTTTAAACAGTCTCACAAACTTATTCACATTTCCTTGTGTTTAAAAAGTAACAGAAATATTCACATTCCGTTGTGTTTAAGCAGTCTCACACAATATTCACATCTCCTTGTGCTTAAACAGTCTCAAAGGATTATTCACATCTCCTTGTGTTCAGAAAAGTCTGACAGAATATTCACATCTCCTTTTGTTTTTAAACATCCACAGAATATTCACATTCCTTGTGTTTAAACAGTCTCACAGAATATTCATATTCCCTTGTGTTAAAAGTCTCACAGATTATTCACATCTCCCTAGTGTTTAAACCCCTCTCACAGAATATTCACATTCCCTTGTGTTTAAACAGTCCCCCACAGATTATTCCCATCTCCTTGTGTTTAAACAGTCTCACAGATTATTCACATTCCCTTGTGTTTTTAAACATCTCATAAAATATTTACATTCCCTTGTGTTTAAACAGTCTCACAGATTATTCACATCTCCTTGTGTTAAACATCCCCAGATTATTCACATCTCCTTTTGTTTAAACAGTCTCACAGATTATTCACACTCCCTAGTGTTTAAACAGTCTCACACAACATTTACATCTCCTTGTGTTAAAAAAAGTCTCACAGAATATTCGCATCGCTTTTGTTTTAAACAGTCCCCACACAATATTTACATCCCTTGTTTTAAACAGCCTCACAGAATATTCACATCTCCTTGTGTTTTAAACAGTCTCACAGAATATTCACATCTCCTTTGTTTAAAACAGTCTCACAGAATATTCACCTTTCCTTGTGT
>CM031599.1:103386337-103388837 GCA_018398815.1 Conus ventricosus
TTAAAACAGCCTCACAGAATATTCACATCTCCTTGTGTTTAAACAGTCTCACAGAATATTCACATCTCCTTGTGTTTAAACAGCCTCACAGAATATTCACATCTCCTTGTGTTTAAACAGTCTCACAGAATATTCAATCTCCTTGTGTTTTAAAAACAGTCTCACAGAATATTCACATCTCCTTTTGGTTTAAACGCCTCACAAAATATTCACAAACTCCTTGTGTTTAAACTGTCTCACAGATAATTCATATCCTTGTGTTTAAACAGTCCCCCACAGTTTATTCACATCTCCTTGTGTTTAAACAGTCTCCCCAGATTATTACATCTCCTTGTGTTTAAACAGCCTCACAGTATTTACATTCCTTGTGTTTAATCAGTCTCTCAGAATATTCCCCATCCCACAGCGATTCCTTGGATCTGGATCGCTGCTTTTTTTGCTTTTTTTTTCTTTTTTTTCCCCTTCCCCCAGAAGGTTTTCATACATCTACATTTTTTTCTGTCACACGTTTCCTGTTAATGAATCTGCACAGCCACTGAGAAACAGCTTCACACTGTATACATGTAATGAACAAGCTTCAAACGGGATACATGTAAGAACAAGCTTCAAACTGTATACATGTAATGAACAAGCATCCTTGGGAGCATGAAAAACCCATTTTCCCCCCTTTGGGCTATGACCAATTCTGCACCGCGACTGCGTTGTCCAGAAAAAGCGCAGATGATCTTTGTAGTTGTCCGATAAAATCGTGTGATTTGATGGTTCCCAGATGAAATCACTTCCACTAACCATAGGCGATGCAGGTGATTGGTTTCTTTGGAGTTTGTCCGCTGTAAAAGAATCCAGTTCTGAAGGGGTTTTTGTTCAATATAAACGTTGTCTATTGTATCACCCTAGCTGGGCCACTCTGGTAAAATAACAACCCCCCACCCCCCACCCCCACCCCGATTGGTAGGTTTTCAATTTGTAGAGCAACGTGTGGATTTCACGACATGAAGAATGCAATGGCCTTATCACATCACGACATGAAGAATGCATATGGCCTTTTCAAAACACCGACATGAAGAATGCATTGTTTTTATCACATCACCGACATGACGAATGCATTGGGATCAGCGAAAAATGAAGAATCATTGGTCTTATCACATCACCACATGAAGAATGCATTGGTCTTATCACATCACCGACATGAAAAATGCATTGGTCTTATCACATCACCGACATGATCAATGCATTGGTCTTATCACATCACCGACATGAAGAATGCATTGGTCTTATCACATCAGCGACATGAAGAACGCATTGGTCTTATCACATCACCGACATGAAGAATGCATTGGCCTTATCACATCAGCGACATGATGAATGCATTGGTCTTATCACATCACCGACATGATGAATGCATTGGTCTTATCACATCACCGACATGAAGAATGCAATGGCCTTATCACATCAGCGACATGATGAATGCATTGGCATCAGCGACATGAAGAATGCATTGGTCTTATCACATCAGCGACATGAAGAATGCAATGGCCTTATCACATCAGCGACATGATGAATGCATTGGCATCAGCGACATGAAGAATGCATTGGTCTTATCACATCACCGACATGATGAATGCATTGGCATCAGCGACATGAAGAATGCATTGGTCTTATCACATCACCGACATGATGAATGCATTGGCATCAGCGACATGAAGAATGCATTGGTCTTATCACATCAGCGACATGAAGAATGCATTGGTCTTATCACATCAGCGACATGAAGAATGCATTGGTCTTATCACATCACCGACATGATGAATGCATTGGTCTTATCACATCACCGACATGAAGAATGCAATGGCCTTATCACATCAGCGACATGATGAATGCATTGGCATCAGCGACATGAAGAATGCATTGGTCTTATCACATCAGCGACATGAAGAATGCATTGGTCTTATCACATCAGCGACATGAAGAATGCATTGGTCTTATCACATCACGACATGATGAATGCATTGGCATCACCGACATGAAGAATGTATTGGCCTTATCACATCTCTTGAGCAAAGCCAGTCAGCATACGTTATGCAAATTTCATCTTTAAAAAATGTAAGTTCACTCTAACCATTATCACTTATTGAAGTCCCTTGACAGATAATATTTTTGACAGTCTATTTAATTCTCTTTTACTGACACAAGACTCAGGAGTTATCACGAGGCAGTTTCATATGCTTTACTGCTGCATTATTTTTTTCTGAAATCCAGTGCCCTGCAGGTCTATCTAATGAATTGATGTTAACCTTTGTCCCCGTATCTTCCATCCTCCCTTCAGTTTTAGAACTGCACGTCGCCTTCCATCAATCTAAGGCATCGGTCTGCCTCAGAGGTATTTGACAAACAGGAAGACTTTTTTTTATATTTTCAATCCACCCGTCTAGTTCCGGTTCTGTTTCTTTTAAAAGAATAGCATTGGTATCAATGTGTCCGCGATTTTGCGTTACTTCAT
>CM031599.1:103398837-103403837 GCA_018398815.1 Conus ventricosus
ATCCCAGAGGACTGTAAGAACTGCTATTGACCTGTCACTCCTCCCCCAGCCGTCAATTTCAGAAACTCTGTTTCTGCAGACACGGCCCAGTCTACATCTCATTTTCTCCCAGAGTGTTCATTCACACCAGAAGCTGATTTGTCACGTCTGACTGTGCCCTCTCTGGAAATCAGAAAATTGCTAGAGAGGCAAAAGGCGAACAATCTGTGCTGAAAATAGACGGAACTAGTTTATTTGTTGATAAAACCGGGGCCGCAGAGAGATAACGTAGTGAATTCTATGCCTTCAGTTATACATTCCCTTGAGTACATGGAGAATAGGGAGGATTGCAGCATCAAAGATTGGATTGTTGAAACAGTATTAAAACGCTAAGGCAGTGTATTGTCCGTTTTATGCACTACAATATTCTCCACGTCAGTGACTATTTTACTTCCATTTAAGAACAAACACTAAAACAAGAACGATTCAAAGGAATACCATTTGATATTACATGTTGGAATGCAATTCAAAGAGGAGTAAGCAATCAATCTAAAAGTCGTCTTCAAGCAGAAGGTAATCAGGAGCTGGCAAAGGATGAGGACAAGAGCGTTGTAGAACAGGGGTGAGCTTGCATCTTCTGGAAACGTAATTAAGTTTGATGATGTGATTGAGTAACAAAAAATGATGTTTTAAGTAGTCCAATCACTTTCGTGGCTTTCTGCCCAATTTCCTCTCTCTCTCTCTCTCCTCTCTCTCTCTCTCTCTCTCTCTCTCTCTCTCTCTCTCTCTCTCTCTCTCTCTCTCTCTCTCTGTGTGAGTGCACGAGTGTGTGTGTGTGTGTGTGTGTGTATATATATATATATATATATATATAGAGAGAGAGAGAGAGAATTATAAACAAAGCTTGCTCTTATGTCTTAGATTGAAGAAATAGGGGGAGATACGCATTCATATCTGCAGTGGTAGATGATTCTGCCTAACTAACAGTATGTGCTTGAGTGGGTGAATGGGGAAAAATAAAATAAATGCTTCTCAAAATGAGCCTTCAGCAAGCTTATATTTTCCAAGGGGGAGACATCCTCCAATAGGGAGGGAAACTCACTAACATATAACTCCTGGTCATATACCGATATTTCGAAACTTGGTTGTTTCTCCTCAGTGACCGTGGAAAGTGGTAATTTGACTCCTCTGCCTTTTCAGTTTTAAGAAGAATGCAATCCCAGAAAAGGCTGGTGCGCAATACCGTAGTATGTTGTTGAGTTTTCAAAAAACCAACCAAAGGTGCCATCTAAGAAGCAAAAGAAAATCATGAAAGAGCAAAACAAGCTACATTTTCTGTGAAAAGTAGAAAATATAAAACGATATCCTCTAAGACACAAGTGCTGAGGACCAGTTCTTGGAATGAATCCGCAAGGGACTAAAATACAACAAACTAATACATTCCAAGGATAGTACCGAGCACCGTTCCAGCAATTTACAGAGCAGCTTGGTGTTGCAATGACTGCAAGAAATATTGACTTATAAACAAAGCTTGCTTTTATGTCTTAGATTGAAGAAATAGGGGGAGATACGCATTCATATCTGCAGTGGTAGATGATTCTGCCTAACTAACAGTATGTGCTTGAGTGGGTGAATGGGGAAAAATAAAATAAATGCTTCTCAAAATGAGCCTTCAGCAAGCTTATATTCTCCAAGGGGGAGACATCCTCCAATAGGGAGGGAAACTCACTAACATATAACTCCTGGTCATATACCGATATTTCGAAACTTGGTTGTTTCTCCTCAGTGACCGCGGAAAGTGGTAATTGACTCCTCTGCCTTTTCAGTTTTAAGAAGAATGCAATCCCAGAAAAGGCTGGTGCGCAATACCGTAGTATGTTTGTTGAGTTTTCAAAAAACCAACCAAAGGTGCCATCTAAGAAGCAAAAGAAAATCATGAAAGAGCAAAACAAGCTACATTTTCTTGTGAAATGTAGAATATATATATATATATATATATATATATATAATATATATATATATATATATATATATATATATATATATATATATATATATATATATATATATATATATATATATATTATATATATATATGTGTGTGTGTGTGTGTGTGTGTGTGTGTGTGTGTGTGTGTGTGTGTGTGTGTGTTCACCTCAATTCGTCCCACCAAGCCCATTAATTACAAAACCAGGGTTGTTTGGAAAGAGACAAATCATTCACGATAGCTTTAAAGTTTTTCGATTTCATCAAGATCTTTGCTGATGGCAGACTACGACAAAGATTATACTTAGTGGATCATAAAGGAAAACAAATAATATCCAATACAAATAAACTGAGATGGAATAAAGAATGCCAGCTTATGCTGTTACTTCAGCCCTATCCCCCCCCCTCCTCTCTCTCTCTCTCTCTCTCTCTCTCTCTCTCTCTCTTCTCTCTCTCTCTCCTCTCTCTCTCTCGCCTCTGTCTGTCTGTCTGTCTGTCTGTCTGTCTGTCTGTCTCTCTCTCTCTCTCTCTCTCTCTCTCTCTCTCTCTCTCTCTCTCTCTCTCTCTCTTCTGCTGCACAAAGGACATTCAGAATGATTACTGAACTAAAGTGCGACACAGGAGTTGCACTGCTCTCCTCTCCAGAGATGTCCAATCTGGATTTTAGTTTTCCCCATATTCTGTTTATTTATTTGCTGGGCCGTTTGGTCGTGTCACATATCATATTGCAAAAGATCGGGGACAGTGCAACAAAAAATATCGCCCCCTTTTATATAGCAGAACAACATGTCCAGATTAAATATGGTAATAAAGGAACGCATTTTGGTGGGTATGATCACGTTTCAAACTTGGTGAGTATGATCACGTTTCCAATTTGGTGAATATGATCACGTTTCCAATTTGGTGAATATGATCACGTTTCCAATTTGGTGAGCATGATCACGTTTCAAATTCGGTGAGTATGATCACCTTTCACAGTGGCTTGAACTTGAATTTCCCACCAACCGTAGATGGCTAAATACCAACATTAATTATGCTCTCATCCACAGCTGTGTCCAGAGGCCTCTGTCTTGGAAACCCAAGCTTCAATTGAAGCAGACAGACTCACTGCTTGCCTCACTCTCACCCATACACAGTTTCCTTCCACAGGGTCTTCAAACACAACTGGCACACAGAAGCAGATCATAGTTCTGTCTGTGAGACCGAAGCCATGATTACCCAAACCCGTGACAAAATGTACACTCCAAAATGAAAAAAAGAAATTGCCACACTTATGTCACCAGGTACATTTTTTTCGTCAAAACCTAACCACCAAATCTGTATTCTCACTAAGCCAGACACCATCCTAAATGGCCCCAAAGGCTTGTTCAGAATTAAACCTACATTATCCTGTCCAAGCCGCAGTATCGTGTATGCTGTCCATTGTGAACTGGGTGTAGGTGAGATATCCTGCATACTTGATGCCAACATGTCTGAACATATGGCTGACATTCGTCATCACCCCAACCAGTGCTCTGTCCTCCCATCTACCCCCAACACATCATCATTCATGTCAAATCCCAATCCAGTGCTCTGTCCTCCCATCTACCCCCAACACATCATCATTCATGTCAAATCCCAATCCAGTGCTTTGTCCTCCCATCTACCCCCAACACATCATCATTCATGTCAAATCCCAATCCAGTGCTCTGTCCTCCCATCTACCCCCAACACATCATCATTCATGTCAAATCCCAATCCAGTGCTCTGTCCTCCCATCTACCCCCAACACATCATCATTCATGTCAAATCCCAATCCAGTGCTCTGTCCTCCCATCTACCACCAACACATCATCATTCATGTCAAATCCCAATCCAGTGCTCTGTCCTCCCATCTACCCCCAACACATCATCAATCATGTCAAATCCCAATCCAGTGCTCTGTCCTCCCATCTACCCCCAACACATCATCATTCATGTCAAATCCCAATCCAGTGCTCTGTCCTCCCATCTACCCCCAACACATCATCATTCATGTCAAATCCCAATCCAGTGCTCTGTCCTCCCATCTACCCCCAACACATCATCATTCATGTCAAATCCCAATCCAGTGCTCTGTCCTCCCACCTACCCCCAATACATCATCATTCATGTCAAATCCCAATCCAGTGCTCTGTCCTTCCATCTACCCCCAACACATCATCAATCATGTCAAATCCCAATCCAGTGCTCTGTCCTTCCATCTACCCCAACACATCATCATTCATGTCAAATCCCAATCCAGTGCTCTGTCCTTCCATCTACCCCCAACACATCATCAATCATGTCAAATCCCAATCCAGTGCTCTGTCCTTCCATCTACCCCCAACACATCATCATTCATGTCAAATCCCAATCCAGTGCTCTGTCCTCCATTCTACCCCCAACACATCATCAATCATGTCAAATCCCAATCCAGTGCTCTGTCCTCCCATCTACCCCCAACACATCATCAATCATGTCAAATCCCAATCCAGTGCTCTGTCCTCCCATCTACCCCCAACACATCATCATTCATGTCAAATCCCAATCCAGTGCTCTGTCCTCCCATCTACCCCCAACACATCATCAATCATGTCAAATCCCAATCCAGTGCTCTGTCCTCCCATCTACCCCCAACACATCATCATTCATGTCAAATCCCAATCCAGTGCTCTGTCCTCCCATCTACCCCCAACACATCATCATTCATGTCAAATCCCAATCCAGTGCTCTGTCCTCCCATCTACCCCCAACACATCATCATTCATGTCAAATCCCAATCCAGTGCTCTGTCCTCCCACCTACCCCCAATACATCATCATTCATGTCAAATCCCAATCCAGTGCTCTGTCCTTCCATCTACCCCCAACACATCATCAATCATGTCAAATCCCAATCCAGTGCTCTGTCCTTCCATCTACCCCCAACACATCATCATTCATGTCAAATCCCAATCCAGTGCTCTGTCCTTCCATCTACCCCCAACACATCATCAATCATGTCAAATCCCAATCCAGTGCTCTGTCCTTCCATCT
>CM031599.1:103408837-103413837 GCA_018398815.1 Conus ventricosus
TGGTATTCTAGATCTTACTAAGGCTATTGTCCAAATGGAAAGCAATTTACAGCTAAATTGTACATATTTTTGGGATGAAGTATTGTGTTCTCACAAAACATGTTAGAGTACATTATACAGATGTAACATTATGAGTGTACAATTCAATGCAATTACAGTTCGAGTTTGCAAACGTACCGATCACATGTCCAAATTCGAACATGTAGCTTACTGTCTTAAATAAAAACCGATCAAATGAATCAAATTGTGTGCATATGTATCTATTTTTCTATGGTGTTTGTGACAGAAAGTTTGATCTGCAGTTTTGAATTTCTTTTTCTTTAGTGGAAAACGGGGCTCAGCAAACCCATATGGAGAATGTTTCAATATCATTGTCTGATAAACACATTATGACATGTATTTGTTTCCAGGAATGTTATTTATTTTACTGCTAATTATATTTCTGGGACCACAGGTATCATTTGAGAGTTTCTTAGTTCACTATGCTTATTGTATTTGAGAGTTTCTTATTTCACTATGCTTATTGTGTTCTCACACGTTTCATGTCCCAAACATACTTCTTTCATCAACGGTATCGTTTTCAAAGCCTGTAGAAACTTACCTGTATTTCGTATCCTAAGCAGTCATACTCTACAGCATGTATTCCTTACTGTTTTCTTATGTTGTCTGCTTTTCTATTCAATAACAAATATACATGCTTAAAGGCTCGTTCGGAATTTTCCCAGAGATTACAGCAACAAAAAACTTGTTTTTCATTAAAAAAAAAAAAAAAAAAAAAAAAACCTCCTGTCAACCGACACCTTTGTGGAGAATTGCTTCTACAGCTGAAGAAAACGCTCTGTAGCGGAGCTGGAGAAGAAGGGAATCAGTCCAAGGGAAGTGAGAAGGAAGCTGCAGAACTGAGTCCTCTGAAAAGCTATCCTTGACGGCCTCTGCTCACTTTGGAGTGAAAGGAAGTGCTCTAGCACTCATCACAAGATTCCAGTCATCCAATTGCAATATAAGGAGCGTCTCTTCTTTCTTTTTTTCAACAAATATGTTTAATAAAATCACCATTTGTATAGCATAGTTTCACTGTGACAAATGTACATGAAGTTGTACAGTTTCTTGTTGCTGTTTTCTCAGGTTTAGAATTGTATGATCTTACCTGGTGTTCGCTATCTTATTCATGTTACAATCAAATTCACTGTTAACAAACATGGTAGCTACTATTGATCTGAAATCATCCTGTTTGAGTAGTCATCAGTAGTGGCATTGTGCTCCATTGTGTCGCTGGTTTCTTTTGGTGAAATGCGTGTCTCATACAAAATAACCTGAATATTCTGCTTGCATCTAAACAAACTGAAAGATAAAGATATATCTTCTCTTTTAAAAATCCCCTTGTCATTGGCAACTAAAAGATCTTATTCTAAAATCAAGCACTGATGATAAAGTTTGTGTGATCGGTTACTTTGTGATTCACTACAATTTATGTAATTTTGTCCCCAAAATGTCGTGCGTTAATATACAGACACAAAGTAAGTGAAACGATAAGGTAGGAACAAAACCATAAAGATCAGATTATGCCGTGCGTTAATATAAAGACACAAAGTAACTCAAACAATAAGGTAGGAACTAAACCAGAAAGATCAGATTATGCCGTGCGTTAATATAAAGACACAAAGTAACTCAAACAATAAGGTAGGAACTAAACCAGAAAGATCAGATTATGCCGTGCGTTAATATAAAGACACAAAGTAACTCAAACAATAAGGTAGGAACTAAACCAGAAAGATCAGATTGTAGAGTAGGAGGAAACATGGAAGGGGAGTATGGGAAAGAATCATGCACGACTCAAACGGTATGATTACGGTCAGCATTAAATCAAACAGATTAAGGCATAGAGTATAGGGAAATGGGAAGGAGCAGTACAGAAAAGATTTACACAAAACTCAAAGAGTAGAGCTGGGAGTTATGATCACATTTCGCCTCTACTTCACTCTCTTCACTGGCTATCTGTCTCAAACCGTATCTCGTACAAAATCTAAACTCTCACTTTCTCTGCTCTCTTTGAAAATGGACCTTCTTATCTCACAGATGTCCTTAAAATCTACACCCCCTCTCGACAACTACGCTCCTGTGCTGACGACCGCCTTCTACGAATGACTCGTTCCAGGACTACTACTGGTGAAAGATCTTTCTCTTTTCGAGCTCCAGCGACGTGGAACAGACTGCCAGACTCTCTCAGACATTCAGATTCTATCCCTTCTTTCAAATCTAAACTTAAAACCCATCTATTTTCTCATAATTAGTCAATTCTGTGACAACCTAACTCATAGGCGTCTGGGCCTTTTCAAATGTAGTGTATGTGTATGTTCTCCATTACATGTATTTGTTGTATGACTTAACGTTATAGGATTAGGTGCTTGCAGTGATACTTGAAACATAAGTGAACGTCACACTCGTAGGATTTGTTTGTTATTGTAGTAATAGTATTTGTAGCTAGGTGTAGGGTGTACTATTGTATATGAGAAGGGTGTATGTAGTATGACTTTGTAAAGCGCTTAGAGAAATTCGTTTGATTAAGCGCTATATAAGAAACCTTTATTATTATTATTTTTATTATCTCCTTTAACTCTTGTGTGTTTTGATAAGATCTACTGTTTTGTCACACACGTAACCTGGGAAACGTTTATCACAGATGTTTTTTTTTTTTTTTTTCATAGCACGCAAGTCTATGTAGATATCCAAGAGAAATGTAGGATATCGTTGTCATAGCAGCCCGTGTTCGTCATCTTTACAGTCCAGAATATGCACTGTAGTATGGTTCTCTGCAGATTGTCTAAGCAGGGACATGTTGCTTGATATTTGTACAACTAATGGTTAGGCACAACAAAACTGCTGTAACATCTACGTGGATTCAATATGCGTGTTGTGACCACTGCCTTTCGTCAGGCAAAACGGCAAACTCACTGACTTGAGTAAATCTTTTCAAACAAAATAAAGTTGGCCTACCGTGTGCGAAGGAAAAAAAAATCTGACATCTGAAAAATCACATTTGTCAGAAAAGAAAAAGAAAAAAAAGACTTTTCGGCAGGACATACTACGGTGTAATTAACCAGCAGTCATTTGTCTTCTGTTTGCAGCGTTTGGATTTTTCGATCTTCGGTGGAAAGGAGGTCTGGTGTGAAAGGAGGGAGAGAGAGAGAGGGGAGAGAGAGAGAGAGAGAGAGAGAGAGAGAGAGAGAGAGAGAGAGAGAGAGAGAGAGACAGACAGACAGACAGACAGACAGACAGACAGACACAGAGAGAGAGAGAGTTGGAGGGTGTGATTTGCCGAGAGCACAGATTGATAGTTAACCTGTGGGTTTAAAATATAAATGTGAAAAAAAACATTGAAAAGAAAATGTGTAAAGGAGACATTGAAAAATCCAGTAAACGTCAGCGCTTCCCACAGTTTCCATTGAAAACAGTTTACAACCTGCAAGAAAAACAAGACAGGATAAATTGGCGAAGCATGATCCAAAGACGGAATGGCAATCAAAGAAAACAGAACAACCTTCACATCTTTCATTCCGTGCAGCCCATCTCTTCTCAGCTTGACAGAATTTGCATTGAACTCAAATATCATAGACAGTAACCCCGCTTTAAATTAAGGCTGCTGCATCTCCTCCTGAGGGAGCTGTCTAAAAACGTGTCTGTTTTCGTACAAAGGATCTTAGTATAGAAATATTGTCTTTTCAAAACGTGTCTGTTTTCGTACAAAGGATCTTAGTATAGAAATATTGTCTTTTCAAAACGTATCTGTTTTCGTACAAAGGATCTTAGTATAGAAATATTGTCTTTTCAAAACGTGTCTGTTTTCGTACAAAGGATCTTAGTATAGAAATATTGTCTTTTCAAAACGTGTCTGTTTTCGTACAAAGGATCTTAGTATAGAAATATTGTCTTTTCAAAACGTGTCTGTTTTCGTACAAAGGATCTTAGTATAGAAATATTGTCTTTTCAAAACGTGTCTGTTTTCGTACAAAGGATCTTAGTATAGAAATATTGTCTTCTCAAAACGTGTCTGTTTTCGCACAAAGGATCTAAGTATAGAAATATTGTCTTTTCAAAACCAGTCTGTTTTCGTACAAAGGATCTAAGAATAGAAATATTGTCTTTTCAAAAGGTGTCTGTGACTGTACAAAGGATCTATGTACAGAAAAATTGTCTCTTCTTGAGAAGGATTACAGTGAGTCACCTTTTGCTCAGTTGCTTTCAACTGCAATGTTACTATACATCCTTGTTATATTTGTGTATCCCTTTCAACTGTGGAATGGTCTATTCAACTCTCTCTCTCTCTCTCTCTCTCTCTCTCTCTCTCTCTCTCTCTCTCTCTCTCTCTCTCTCTCTCTCTCTCTCTCTCTCTCTCTCAGCTAATACTATTATTGACACCCTTAGGCAGGGCATGTAAATGCTAATGTGTCAAAGAATTGTAACGCGCTCCTGCAGTGTAATCATGTGTTTGAGCCAGTGTACTACAAATATAATATGTACTTTTGGTACTTGATAGATAATTTTGCTTTTTTTCTTCTTTCCCAATTTCGTGTGTGTGTGTGTGTGTGTGTGTGTGTGTGTGTGGTGTGTGTGTGCGTGCGTGCGTGCGTGCGTGCGTGCGTGCGTGCGTGCGTGCGTGCGTGCGTGCGTGCGTGTGTGCGTGTCTGTGTGTGTGTGTGTGTGTGTGTGTGTGTGTGTGTGTGTGTGTGTGTGTGTGTGTGTAGGCTTTCGACTTTTACATTTCTCTTTTTTTGCTTGTTTTCCCACATAACATTCACGAATGTTTTCTCTCTCTCTCTCTCTCTCTCTCTCTCTCTCTCTCTCTCTCTCTCTCTCTCTCTCTCTCTCTCTCTCTCTCTCTCTCTCTCTCTCTCTCTCTCAAAATGCAAGATTACATAAACCACCCGCAGTTCCTTAACCCTACTAACATCTCTACCTGCTACTCTCCTCCCACCCACCCACCCACCCCACTACCCACCCCA
>CM031599.1:103418837-103441337 GCA_018398815.1 Conus ventricosus
ACTCTTTAATCTGAGACTTTCTCGGATCTTACAGTGTCACAACGGACGCTCACAATCAATACTGAACTCTCACCCTGGCTTGACCCATACATTGCATCGCTCTGATCCTGCGTAGATTGCCGGGCCTGATTAATATCCCCTGAGCTGTGTCTATTCACATGCAGGTTTGTTGCTGCTGGTCGCAGGACGTGCCATGGCTGGAAATGTGGAACAATGCGGCAAAATGACCTGCTCTTTTATGCGGGAACTTGTGATGAACGTGGAAATAAGAGAACTCGGTGTGATCAGAATGATCAAATAGTAGAGATAAGCAGGGCATTGAAGCACAGTCTTTATTTTTGAGGTGCGCTCTGCTGATACGGATGGCTTTAGGTTTTATGACAAACTTTATATTTTCATGTCTTCCTGAAGTCTGGTGTTCGTGCGTTTATCCTACAATGGGTCTATTGCGTTTACCAGGGTCGAAATCCTATGTGGTGGGAATTAGTCCTATCCCTTTCATCTTTCAATATGCAGAGAGACGCAGACACCACTAAGCACATGCCCGCTGTCCACCGACATGAAACGTTATAGATAAATCGGTTGACAATACGTGGAGAGATTGTGTACGTTCTGTTCATTAAAAAGAAGATAGTTAGATATGAAATTATTCTAGTTGTCTACTCTTTCAATCCTGGCAGAGGAGAGTGGTTGGGTGAAGAGCTGTATCTTATATCATATTATGTGTGTCTGTGTTTGCGAATGTGGTGTGTATGTAAGGGTGGAGTGTGTGAAGTGAGAGGGGAGAAGTGTTAGTGAGTGTGTTCGCGTGCGTGTATTTAATTCCATGTAGTGCTCTATAGAGAGGGAGGAGGGAGGGAGGGGAGAGAGAGAGAGAGAGAGAGAGAGAGAGAGAGAGAGAGAGAGAGGAGAGAGAGAGAGAGAGAGAGAGAGAGAGAGAGAGAGAGAGGGGACAGACAAAGGCAGAGACAGAGAGAGAAGAGTCTGACTACTTACTCGACAGATGCCCTCCCAGCCATGCTCCCCCCCCCCCCCCTCTCTCTCTCTCTCTCTCTCTCTCCTCTCTCCTCTCTCTCTCTCTCTCTCTCTTTACTGTATGAAATATATGATGACATTCTCCTTTCGTCTAGTTAATGAAGATTCCTTCCTCTGCTTTGTTTCCTTTTGCCAAGGGACACTTCCTGCCCATCAGCTGAGTCAGAAAAAGGTCTTTTGTCATTATTATTGTCATTATAATTACTATTATTTTTAAAAAAAATGGAATATGACATAATGCCTTATGATATAAACACCATGGGGATTCAGTCAAGAAGTAAACAAATTAAACGACACCAGCATTCAAGAAAACAACAGCAATATCTAACACCAGCGTACATATTGTATATAGTTTCTTTTTAAGAAGGCAACGAAAGTTTTCAAATTTGTTTCAGAGAGAGCAAAGAGGCGAAGACCCAAGTTGATGTGAAAGCTGGTTTGAACTGAGGGCGATGTTCACGTTATTGGGTATACAGGTACAGCATGTCAGTCACATACTGAGGGCGATGTTCACGTGATTGGGTATACAGGTACAGCATGTCAGTCAGATACGAGGCGATGTTCACGTGATTGGGTATACAGGTACAGCATGTCAGTCAAATACTGAGGCGATGTTCACGTGATTGGGTATACAGGTACAGCATGTCAGTCAGATACTGAGGGCGATGTTCACGTGATTGGGTATACAGGTACAGCATGTCAGTCAAATACTGAGAGTGAGTTCACGTGATTGGTATACAGTACAGCATAGTCAGTCAGATACTGAGGCGATGTTCACGTGATTGGGTATACAGGTACAGCATTCAGTCAGATACTGAGAGCGATGTTCACGTGATTGGGTATACAGGTACAGCATGTCAGTCAGATACTGAAGGGCGATGTTCACGCGATTGGGTATACAGTACAGCATGTCAGTCAGATACTGAGAGCGATGTTCACGTGATCGGGTATACAGGTACAGCATGTCAGTCAGATACTGAGAGCGATGTTCACGTGATTGGTATACACGTACAGCATGTCAGTCAGATTCTGAGAGCGATGTTCACGTGATTGGGTATACAGGTACAGCATGTCAGTCAGATACTGAGAGCGATGTCACGTGATTGGGTATACAGGTACAGAATGTCAGTAAGATACTGAGAGCGATGTTCACGTGATTGGGTATACAGGTACAGCATGTCAGTAAGATACGGAGAGTGATGTTCACGTGATTGGTATACAGGTACAGCAGTCAGTCAGATACTGAGAGCGATGTTCACGTGATTGGGTATACAGTACAGCATGTCAGGTCAGATACTGAGGGCGATGTTCACGTGATTGGTAACAGGTACAGCATGTCAGTCAGATACTGAGAGCGATGTTCACGTGAATTGGGTATACAGGTACAGCATGTCAGTCAGATACTGAGAGCGATGTTCACGTGATTGGTATACAGGTACAGCATGTCAGTCAGATACTGAGGATAGGAGAAGAGAGTCGTAGTTTTGCGGCAGATCCTTTACTGAACAGAAATCTAGAGAGGAAAACGCAAAAGTGAAGTAATAAAACAAATATAGGAGCGTGAAACATGACGCCAGCGGTATGGTTTTGCGCTATTCGAAAGTTTCTGATAAGACAATTTGTGGAGCCAGATAAAAGAACATAAAGTGTCAAAATTTAGAAAGAGAGGGGGGTTTGTTACCGCCAAGGACATAGCCAAATAAAGCATAGACAAGACACAATGCATTCCGACCTCTTGGGTCTTCTTCAGGCAAAACCAAATTAACATTTAACATTAGGACAGTACGAACAAAAAACGTAGAGTCACTTATCTTTCCATGTATTCGGCACCAGAATGAAATGGCTGCCAGACGGGAACGACAATGGGGATTATGGAAGAGGATATAAGGGGGGGGGGGGGGGGGGGGGGAAACAATGGGTTTTGTAGCTTGTGTAGCTGGTTTAGTTGAGTGGTATGATATATTTGTGACGGTAGTGGTTATGGTGGATTGATAATAGTGCTCAGTGGGCGAGAAAAATAATAAAAAATAAATAAATAGATGAATAAAATAATAAATAAATAAACAATTAATTTAATTAAAAAAGAACAAATATATACAAAATAGAAAAAAATGTTCAGAACAAACAAGCGAAAATGCACAGTCAAGGGTTTGGGGCAAGGGGTTTGGAGCAAGGGTTTGGAGGCAAGGGGTTTGGGAGGCAAGGGTTTGGAGGCAAGGGTTTGGAGGCGTCCTAAAAAGCGGTTAATGACACGTGGAAGCAATATGACGGAGTTCAATATAAAAGGTTGATCAAGTGTCGCTCCAAAGTTACGAGCTGATGAAGAAAGACTGCTTAATGAGCCAGTGACATCAACATATGGATGAAACATGG
The DNA here is from genome assembly GCA_018398815.1 of Conus ventricosus. Taxonomy (NCBI): domain Eukaryota; kingdom Metazoa; phylum Mollusca; class Gastropoda; order Neogastropoda; family Conidae; genus Conus; species Conus ventricosus. The sequence goes on from CM031599.1 coordinate 103,422,246, forward strand.
GATAATTGTCATGTTTATTGGTCTGCCCTCAAACCTTAATGATCAAAACGCTTTGCATTTGAATTCTCATCATTTTTCCAATCTATTGGCCACCTAGTGGCATTGCTTTCACCTCTTCGTTTTATTCTTAGCTGTCCCTCAATTTGCCACTGTCAAGCCCCAACAAGCTGAACAAGGAAACACCCAGACAAATGTGAGTGCCAGAAACAACAGAGCCTGTGAATGAGAGAGATGATGTTGCTCAAAGTCCAGCCGACCGCAAGGAGCCATATCAGGGCTGTCACTTTCTTTAAAATCATTCATACATAAGACCATAAGTCAGGTGAAAAAGAAAGCTGACCTGTATTAAAAACTCAACAACCACATCACGTGGAACACCTCGAAACAAAATGTTCAGTCTGGCTGTCTGTCTGTCTGTCTGTCTGTCTGTCTGTCTCTGCTCTCTCTCTCTCTCTCCTCTCTCTCCTCTCTCTCTCTCTCTCTCTCTCTCTCTCTCTCTCTCTCTCTCTCTCTCTCTCTCTCTCTCTCTCTCTGTCTGTCTGTGTCGCTCTCTCTCTCTCTCTCTCTCTTCTCTCCTCTCTCTCTCTCTCTCTCCTCTCTCTCTCTCTCTCTCTCTCTCTCTCTCTCTCTCTCTCTCTCTCTCTCTCTCTCTCTCTCTCTCTCTCTCTCTCTCTCTCTCTCTCTCTCTCTCTCTCTCTCTCTCCCCCTCTGAATCCCATTCCTGTTCTTCATGGACGTTTTTGGCTCTCCTCTGGCTTCACTCTTGTCCGTCTTTATTATCCCCTGACACAGCTCTTTATTATCCCCTGACACAGCTCTTTATTATCCCTGACACAGATCTTTATTATCCCCTGACACAGCTCTTTATTATCCCCTGACACAGATCTTGATTATCCCCTGACACAGCTCTTTATTATCCCCTGACACAGATCTTTATTATCCCCTGACACAGATCTTTATTATCCCCTGACACAGATCTTGATTATCCCCTGACACAGATCTTTATAATCCCCTGATACAGATCTTTATTATCCCCTGACACAGATCTTTATTATCCCCTGACACAGATCTTTATTATCCCCTGACACAGATCTTTATTATCCCCTGCCACAGATCTTTCGTCATTCATTTCGTTTCGTCTTCCTCGCCTCCTGTCTCCCTTTCATTATTTTACTCTTTCTTTTGTCCATCTTTCGACTTCTTTCTTCATGAGTTGTTGGCCATCTATTTCATTTTCTTTCCCTCAATTTGTTTGTCTTCTCTTTCTCCTCATTCTGAATCCCCATTTCTCCCACTCATTCTCTATTCATGGTGAACACAGTTATGAAAATCTCAAAAGAGAAAAGTGTAATGCAGGACTGATCCATTAAATGTCTTTAAACATTCCTTCCTCTATAACCACAAGCTCAATTCCTTCTTCCGTATCTTCTCTAGATGACCCAACCGAGTCAAGTGGTAGGCTCCCAAACGTCTATATACACCACCCTTCACCTTTCCCTATGTTACACAGACCATGTTTTGCTGAGTTCGCCTAGTCTACATCTTATTGACCCTGCTTTCAATTCATTTACAGAACGCACTTCTCATAGACCTCATAGAAAGAAATGCCCCAGTAGAATAGCCCTTGTTCCGAACACGGGGCAGTCTCCCGCTTTTGAAAATGGCCGGAAAGTAGACGGCAAAGATGAAAGGGTGTTGAAGTGCAGACATTGATTGATGGCACTGGTCTCTCATGAATCGGAAGGGGGAGGGCAAACAGGACTTCGTTCTTAAAACTTAAAATCAACTACACATTCATATTACCATAAAACTCGCCGCCCCCCCCCCCCCCCCCCCTCCTTTTTTCCCCTCCTAGAAGCTACTAAAACTCTTACAGAATCACACGAATAGTCACACTCTTCTGAAATTCTAAATTCGTGTCGCCAAGTTCGTTGAAAGCATTTGTTTTACAGATTGTACCATGTTAATATCATTTTCCCTCATGTCTTAAGTCACATTATCTTCCCCTAACGGCAAAGAGTGTTAGTCTTTCAACAGTGGAGGAGAGGCAGTTGCTGATTGGTGAAGCCTGACTCAGAAGGAGAGAGAGATTATATTGTTTATGGTCCTGCCGACAGCAAAGGAGAGAGAGATGATATTGGTTATGGCCCTGTCGACAGCAAAGGAGAGAGAGATGATATTGGTTATGGCCCTGCCGACAGCAAAGGAGAGAGAGATGACATTGTTTATGGCCCTGCCGACAGCAAAGGAGAGAGATGATGTTGTTTATGGCCCTGCCGACTGCAAAGGAGAGAGAGATGATCTTGTTTATGGCCCTACCGACTGCAAAGGAGAGAGAGATGATCTTGTTTATGGCCCTGCCGACAGCAAAGGAGAGAGATGATGTTGTTTATGGCCCTGCCCACAGCAAAGGAGAGAGAGATGATCTTGTTTATGGCCCTGCCGACTGCAAAGGAGAGAGAGATGATCTTGTTTATGGCCCTGCCGACAGCAAAGGAGAGAGAGATGACCTTGTTTATGGCCCTGCCGACAGCAAAGGAGAGAGATGATGTTGTTTATGGCCCTGCCCACAGCAAAGGAGAGAGAGATGATCTTGTTTATGGCCCTGCCGACAGCAAAGGAGAGAGATGATGTTGTTTATGGCCCTGCCCACAGCAAAGGAGAGAGAGATGATGTTGTTTATGGCCCTGCCGACAGCAAAGGAGAGAGAGATGATATTGTTTATGGCCCTGCCCACAGCAAAGGAGAGCGCGATGATATTGTTTATGGCCCTGCCCACAGCAAAGGAGAGAGCGATGATCTTGTTTATGGCCCTGCCCACAGCAAAGGAGAGAGCGATGATGTTGTTTATGGCCCTGCCCACAGCAAAGGAGAGCGCGATGATCTTGTTTATGGCCCTGCCCACAGCAAAGGAGAGAGCGATGATCTTGTTTATGGCCCTGCCCACAGCAAAGAGCCATATCAGGCAGTCACCACATCAAAGTCTTTTTCAGAGACTCAAAAATTATATGAAGTGGGATATCTGAGAACAAGATTTTCATGGATTCTGACATCATGTAAGTGGCTACAATATAAGAACATGTTTCTCCTTGACGTCACTACACGGACCAGAATCACTGGTTTGACAGAATAGGAGCATCTGAAGAAAGCGGCTATGAAAACAAGTGAACCGCCGTTGGGAAATGCTATATCTCGGGGTTTTATGTGGGCGAAAGTGCTGATCTAGTTACTCGCAGTGCAGTGTGGACTGCGCTTTGTGAAACCAACCTGGGACAGCAAGTGAAGAATAAAGTCGTTAGCTCCAACCTTCACTCTTTCTGAGAAACGTGGGGATCTCAAAACGAAAAAGAACAGAAATCTAGACCGCAGAGAAACGAGTATCTCCTCATTCTGAAGAAACACATGTTTGTGAAAGAGAAACCCGGTCAGGTTGCAACGTCAACTGCACTGTTTGGAGAACAGGGAGAAAGAGAAACCCGGTCAGGTTGCAACGTCAACTGCACTGTTTGGAGAACAGGGAGAAAGAGAAACCCGGTCAGGTTGCAACGTCAACTGCACTGTTTGGAGAACAGGGAGAAAGAGAAACCCGGTCAGGTTGCAACGTCAACTGCACTGTTTGGAGAACAGGGAGAAAGAGAAACCCGGTCAGGTTGCAACGTCAACTGCACTGTTTGGAGAACAGGGAAAAGAAAACCCGGTCAGGTTGCAACGTCAACTGCACTGTTTGGAGAACAGGGAGAAAGAGAAACCCGGTCAGGCTGCAACGTCAACTGCACTGTTTGGAGAACAGGGAGAAAGAGAAAGCCGGTCAGGCTGCAACGTCAACTGCACTGTTTGGAGAACAGGGAGAAAGAGAAACCCGGTCAGGTTGCAACGTCAACTGCACTGTTTGGAGAACAGGGAGAAAGAGAAACCCGGTCAGGTTGCAACGTCAACTGCACTGTTTGGAGAACAGGGAGAAAGAGAAACCCGGTCAGGTTGCAACGTCAACTGCACTGTTTGGAGAACAGGGAGAAAGAGAAACCCGGTCAGGCTGCAACGTCAACTGCACTGTTTGGAGAACAGGGAGAGGCGTGACCGACAGAGGAGAAAGGTACGTGGTGTGTGAGGGCGGGTGGGGGGACCTGGAGTGGGGGGTAGAGCAGGATGAAGAGACAGAGTGAGTCATGCTGAAGACGTATGTTGGATATGGAGGTCTTTTTCTCACAAGTTCCATGGAAGCGTGTTATGGGAATCCAGCACTCTACAAGAACACGTTTTATTGCGAGTGTTACACTCTACAAGAACACGTTTTATTGCCAGTGTTACAACATGCGTAATGCGCCACAGAGATTCATGTTTCACCTTCACTGATACGAGCAGGTGTTATAGGAGTGGTGTGTATGTAGTCAGCACAAACACTCAGGTGTAAAAGGAGTGGTGTGTATGTAGTCAGCACAAACACTCAGGTGTAAAAGGAGTGGTGTGTATGTAGTCAGCACAAACACTCTTCTTCGTGGCCACCACTGTCATATTATAACAACTCTCTAAGCTTTGGACAGATCTGAAATTGTTATCCGTCTGCGTGTACCAGTCCTCTTGCCTGATGTCTTTAACGTTGGTTTGAAGTTCTGGTTTTAGATCAGTGTGAGGGTTTAGGAATCTGCTGAATTCTTCTCTGGAGCAATCTCTGAAAAGTGATCAACCACCTCAGTACCTTGGATATAGACATGGCCGGTAATTCTAATGAAATGAAGGCGTAACCATCAGATTTCAGAGAAGTGTGCAATTCAAAAAAAGGGTGTTGGAGATGATGGCAAGTAATGGTTTCCAAAGCAGACAGGGAGGCGGAGAGCATGCGGACGTTGATGTGGTATAAAGATCATCTTTACATTTGGATTTAAAGATCATTTTAAGTTGCAGGACCAACGCTGTGAGCTCAGCAGCATAGATGGAGATGTACGAGACTCCAGAATCAAAATTCAGTGAGGTTTCTTGCGCGCTGAACACAGAGAAAGGGAAAGAGAGAGAGAAGGGACGGGGGGGGGGGGGTAATAACGGCAATAAGCTGGGGAAACAGAACAGGTTTCCGGAATTCTGGGCACCTTCCGACGTATCATTAGTTCTATAAAAAAAAGTCCGATTTGATCACGGAAGATACACATCATTAACTTCGGAAATAAAGGTGAACTTCATACAATTAACTGAAGCTACATAGGCAGCACTACGCTTCTCCTAGAGGATCGAAACTTTTTCTGTACAGTGATTGGTAGAACCTCTCTCTCTCTCTCTCTCTCTCTTCTCTCTCTCTCTCTCTCTCTCTCTCTCTCTCTCTCTCTCTCTCTCTCTCTCTCTCTCTCTCAGTGTATACGTGTATGTGTCTGTGTGTGTGTCTGTATGTGTGTACCTGTTGGTCGTGCGTGAGTGCGTACACAGGCAAATCCCTTTCTTTTGTTTTTTTTTATCCTCGTGTGAGTGACCGGGTATTCAAACCACTTTGCACATGACCAAAACACAATAAACCAACGAGGAAAGAATATATGGCTTATTCAGGCAATCAATGCAAAGTGCGAGGCTTACACAGGCGATGACGGGCAAAGACGGACACACTTAGGAACCACCTTGCAAAGACGTTGCGTGCTCATCCGTCATTTAGGAACCAAAGTAACTGGCTTGCTTTTCATGGGCTCGTTTTCCGCAATTGGTCCCATACTGGCCCGATTTTAGACATTGTCAAATCACGGTAAGTCTACTAGCTACATTCAAGGGAGGAAACCGAAACTGGGGTCTCTCGTGTGACACGACAAAACACGTACTTCCAGAACGGCACACACACACACACACACACAGGCGCGCGCGCTTGCATCTATGGACTCCACTTTATACACTTGCATCACTTCTTTCATGCACGCTTACCTGTGCACATACACTTGCAGTAACAACTAAGGTTCCTGAGAATTTCAAAGTTATATCTCAGCTGACGTGTGTTTGGTCATTTGTGTCATTGGAAAGGCGCAGTCGGAGTCCACCCCATTCTCTATCAGTCTTCACAGTGTTGGCCTTCAGATTATTTCAATATTTGTTTTGTGGGTGACGTTTCTTGCTCTTCCTTTAAGTCTGGATGTGCAGCCACTTCCTCTCTTGATGTTGAGCTCATGGTATAGTGGCTTTGATCTTGTTTGTTTCGATGATTCTTCAGATTTCTTTATCATATTAAATCGGCCAAGCCGTAATCCAGTTCTTGTCGTTGCATTACCTGCCAGTGTGTCTGCTCTCTCATTTCCTTTGACATCTGCATGCCCTGGGCAGTACATCCGTTCGAGTGTCTCTGATAGGAGACTGCACATTACTTCACGCCAAGTAGGGATCCCCAGTCCACTCTCAACTTTTAACAGTACGGCTTATTGAGTTCTAAGCTGGTTTGTGGATAAGAGACAGCGAAGTCCTGATAGCTACAAAGTACTGATAGCTACAAAGTGCTGATAGCTACAACGTGCTGATAGCTACAATCTGATCCGCCCCTGCACAACTATCTCTACATGCCGATGTTGTAATGTATGTCATTTATATTGCATTGCTATGACACAAGCTAAAGCAAGATCTATTCTGTTTATCACCCCGGTGCTTAAAATATGCAGTATAGATGCCAGCAGAAACGCCTGAACGTTGCAAAAGAACAATTAGTGTGGAAATTGATTTTATAAAGCGTAGGAAGTAATATCATCTTTGTTCACATACCCTCACGTTCTCCCCCATTCCTCATCCATCTCGATGGCGTCTCCACGACTTCCTCCCCGTGCCCCCATCCCCACACCTCCTCCTCGCGATGGCCTGGTTTCATGCTTGGTTTCCTGTCCACACACTCGCATTTTGCAAGCAAGTTTTCAGTCACCTTGTCCACTACTACAGTCTCTTCCTTTCTCTCACACGTGCACAAAGAGAAAGCAAGCACAGTTAACTGTTATACTCAGTAAAAATGGCATTAAGGAAATTCCTATTTTAAAAAGATGAAGTGAATTAAATGTAAAGATATTCATTATTAAACACATTTAAATACTCAGAATTACATTTTGACGCTAATACCTTTGTTATGGAACATTTTAAATGGCACTGTGCGTGTTTTCGGAATGTTCGGCAAATCTGGAAACCATCCCATCGCTGTCTTCTTGACAAGAGCAAAGACAGAATTACTGTGCCGCCGAACGAAAACATAAACAAACACAGAGAAACACAGCGCGTCTCGACCTATTGGGTCTTCTTCAGGCAAGACAAATAACCTTGAAGACAACGAAAACGAAGGACGAACAGTCACTTATCTCTTCGAACTGGGAAATAAGTAGCTGTATGCACGTCTTTTATTTTCACTCTTCAGTGGGAAATAAGTAGCTGTATGCACGTCTTTTATTTTCAGTCTTCAGTGTTATTTGTCTTGCGTGAAGAAGTCTACAGAAGTTGAACGTTGTTTGCGTTTTGTAATTCCTTTATTCTTTATTTTGGTGGCACAGTTATTATTTTCATGAATTCCAAATGACACTGAAACACATGACGTCACCAGAAACAGCGGGCGCTGAGTGACGGACAACTGGCGTGAGTACCGGCGTTTAGCTCAGGTGTCGACAAACGCCTGGGGTGGAGGGTGGAGGGGGGGGGGGGGGAGAGCACTGTGTGTGCTGTGACGTCATCATCCCCTGATCTGGTAATGGCTGCCCGTAATTGAACAAACCAGTAGTTCGTGCAACTAGACCGCCAACTAACGACGAACCATAGATCCTCTCGTAATTGAAATCTGTGGTCCAAAAACTCGTTTGCAGAGATTACCGAGCCACCACGAACGACAGATTCTAATTTGAAGTTGAAACGATCGCACAAAAATACTGCTTGCTCTTGTTCGACTTAGATAAATTGCCAGGCCTGTTGTTTGTTACCCGAAGTTTGAACGATCTTTTCTAAAAGAAGAGAACTCATCAAGGAGAATGTTGCTCGCTGGTGTTCAACGGAGAGAGATTGTTCGGCCTATTGAGCTTGGAACTGTGTGGAACAGTCTGTAAGCTGGATTGCAGTTATTTTTCTGTCCGAACTTTCCTTATCAAGCATTGTCAGTTTAAATATTACAGTTGCATCATGTAAAATTGAGGACAACCACAGGAGAGTCTGTCAATCTGCATTAAATGAGCCTCTGAATAATTTCCGTTACACAAACCAAGAACGTTTACAGCGCATGTTTCTTTCGTCACTCAAAATCTATGAGCACGAAGATACGCATCATGCAACGACCTTGGATCGCTAAATAAAGATCACACAAATTAAATACAAACACGACGGTGATCAAGATCAGCTAGATCGCGTTAGTAGACGACGTGGGTTCGCCATCTAAAAGCTGGTTCGATAAGAATCCGCCTTCATGATGGTGAGAGGACCACGGAGAAGTACCGAGGTCCTCGTTGTTTTCAGCCACAGATGAAGGGTCTTATTGATTACACTGACATTAACTGCCACGGAGTTTACAGCCATTGGCCCATTCCAGGCCTAAGTTACGACCGGTATTAACGTCAGTGATGCCGTCTGTTTTCGTGTCCTTCCCCCCCCCCCCCACCCCCACCCCCATCCTCCTCCTCTTCCTTACCTTGACCTCTTGCTTTTCCAAGTCGCTTTGTCACCTCGCGAGCCTGTGTCACACGCCAACCGCCCCCTTCCAGACTCCCCCACGGACGATCCGGTCAATACTTGTCAGTCTCCCCCACGGACAACCCGGTCAATACTTGTCAGTCTCCCCCACGGACGATCCGGTCAATACTTGTCAGTCTCCCCCACGGACGATCGGTCAATACTTGCCAGTCTTCCCCACGGACGATCCGGTCAATACTTGTCAGTCTCCCCCACGGACGATCCGGTCAATACTTGCCAGTCTCCCCCACGGACGATCCGGTCAATACTTGTCAGTCTCCCCCACGGACGATCCGGTCAATACTTGCCAGTCTCCCCACGGACAATCTGGTCAATACTTGCCAGTCTCCCCCACGGACAATCTGGTCAATACTTGTCAGTCTCCCCACGGACGATCCGGTCAATACTTGCCAGTCTCCCCCACGGACGATCCGGTCAATACTTGTCAGTCTCCCCACGGACGATCCGGTCAATACTTGCCAGTCTCCCCCACGGACGATCCGGTCAATACTTGTCAGTCTCCCCCACGGACGATCCGGTCAATACTTGTCAGTCTCCCCCACGGACGATCGGTCAATACTTGCCAGTCTCCCCCACGGACGATCCGGTCAATACTTGTCAGTCTCCCCCACGGACGATCCGGTCAATACTTGCCAGTCTCCCCCACGGACGATCCTGTCAATACTTGCCAGTCTCCCCACGGACGATCCTGTCAATACTTGCCAGTCTCCTCACGGACAATCCTGTCAATACTTGCCAGTCTCCTCACGGACAATCGGTCAATACTTGCCAGTCTCCCCACGGACAATCCGGTCAATACTTGCCAGTCTCCCCACGGACATTCCGGTCAATACTTGCCAGCCTTGCGCAGGTGGCATGCGTGATCAGAGAACATGGCCATTCAGTTTTTGTCATTTATTGCCCAGCCGACCGCTAACGCCTTGTCGAGGCTGTCGTTTTGTCAAAGCCATGCCACACACATTTCTTAAAACGAAATTGAAACAGAGTTCCTTAAACACACAAAAATTGTTAAAAGGAACATTTTTCCATAAGTCTTACATCAGGAAGTTAAAAAGTCATAATAAGTGGAACATATCTGCACCAGTGTTCAGGGTGTCTGCTGTATATGTCTGATATCATGTAAGTTCCAAGATTCTTTAAGGACACGTTAGATAGTGAAAGGGAGGCCTACATCATATGGAATGCACAACGAGCTTTACATCTTTAAGAGATTACGATAGAATGTAAAAATGAATGGGCTGTGTGTAATTGTCACTTAGCTTTTTTCTCTTTGTCACGAGTTTGTCACGGGCCTACGACGTTCGACCCACTAGGGTGGCGGAATTACTTATTTGTTTATTGTCGTTGCTGTTGTCGTGTATCCGTCCTTAGGGTGGCTTGTGGTGCAGTTGCACCTTGGTGTGGTTCAGCTCAACTTCGGTTTGCTTTCTCTCTCTCTCTCTCTAATTCCACCGCCCGTGCTATTCATCCTGCAAGTTCACGGGTGGCCGGTACTTTCTCTCGAACTTTCTGTCTATCGGCCTCTCGCCTGTCTTTTTACTGTCGCACGTGCTTCGTTTCTTTTAGTTTGAAGTATGCTCACTCTGTGACGCAGCATGGCATGTTGGCCGCCATTGCTGAGGGAGGTTAGCTCTTCACTCGAGCGGAAGATGTCTCTGGGGGCGCCTGCTCCAGTCCTGGTTCTTTATCTTATCGTCGAGAGTACAGTCAGTACTTTCAATTCCTGCAGTCGGCCTGTAGGAGAGGGACATCATTTCTTCTGTTTCCGCATCTTCGCCTCTGTCCTCTCGACTGGACAGAGGGTAGAGAGAGTCCTTTGACCCGCCTCTTCGGGGTCACCCACGGGTAGCTGGTAAGCATCAGTTTTGTGGTCTGTTTGTTTTGATTTGTTGTTGTTAGCCGGCTTAGTCTTCTCTTTTGCGCAATTTTCTTTTGTTTTCGAAATTGTAAGAGAAATATTGTGTGAGACCTTTTCTCTGGTTAATTCAATCTTTAACCTGGCCATTCTAAATTATTTCCAAAAATTCTTTCTCCTGTTTATGCATCTGGTGATGCGGTAGTCGGTGGGGAAGGGAGAGAACCTGGTGATTCAGGGTTGGAACTTGCTTGGTCTCGCTCGTCCGCCCCTGTCACATTCGCCGGACTTTTATCCTTCGGCCACCGTCTGTTTGTGTGTGCAAGGAGAACGAGTTTTATGTTCACGAGCGTGCGTACGCATGATTTGTCGTTCGGATGCGTGGTTGGAGATTTGTGTTATTTTGAAATGTGTTTATAAAATGTGACAATTATGCCATTGAATTACTATTTGCAAATGTGGTGGCAGTTATTAAGCGATGGTCGCTGTGTTGATTTATTTCCTAAGGAAGGAAAACGTTAAGCGTGAGTGAGAGAAGGGTGAAGATAATTCATATTTGTTTTATAACCTGTGATTTAATGCAGTCTTTTACCTGCATCGTGTGAGAAGACTTGATTCAATGGGTTTACTGTGTGCTTTGAATACACTTCCCCTCGCCCATCATGCGAGTGGCTAAGACTTGACAGCAATGGTCAGACGGTACTGACGGCAGGGTTCCAGTACCCTTCTTCCTTCCTCCTTCCTTCTTCTTTCCCTCCTCTTCGACTCTCCTCCCAGCTACGTCCTCCCCCTCCCGGGGGCTTCACCTGGAGCACGAACTGGATGGTGCCACGTGCTGGTCGAGGCCACGTTCTGGCTGAGACCACGGACGAGATGGTGCCACGCGCTGGTCGAGGCCACGCCTTGGTCGGGACCGTGGACTGCTAGGGGAGCCCGCCGTCTCGACTGGCCGGCCTGGACCCCCGTCCAGGACCTCCAGTAACAGCTACGTCCCCCCCCCCCCCCCCCCCCCCCGGGACACGCTCTTCACTGCCCGCTTGGGAGTCGAGGGTGTCGGCTTTGGGCGACTCCCTACGAGAACCAACCCGGCTCGGAGCACCTAGTGCGACAGGGTGCTCCCTGCGGACTTGACAGGGGCAGGGATGTGGACGCACTCCGTGGTGTGAGAAAGGGTCAATACTGGAAATATTTCTTTATAATTGTGTATATGTCATATGTGCTGGAATGCTGTAATTGTGATCGTGTACGTCGTTATAGCGAAATATTTATTTATAATCGTGCATGTTGTGGGTGTGGGAGTGCTTGATTGTGATTGTGCATGTTGTGCGCGTTGGAGTGCTTGATCGTGATTGTGCATGTTGTGTGCGTTGGAGTGCTTGATCGTGATTGTGCATGTTGTGTGCGTTGGAGTGCTTTATTGTGATCGTGCATGGTGCGTGTGTTGGAATGTTTATTTTGCTGGTGTGAATAAATGGGGTGTTGTATCGTAATCTTTATTGTGTGGTCTCTTGCGGAGCGTGTGAGGTCAGTCACTCCCTTCACTCCCACTAGACCGATCCTGTCAGGGCAGACCTCCAGGGGTCGGTCGTGACAATTGTGGGGGCTCGTCCGGGATGTGAAGGGTCTGGCTGTCTCTCTCGTTTCGCAGAGTACCTGTTTAGTTTTGTCTGTTTTGTATATGTTTAGTCAGTTTGTCGTGTTTGTTCGTGGGTGGTTGGCTGGGTGACTCTAGAGTGAAGGGAGTCTTTTTGGTGGCCTGAGGGAACATCCGGCGTGACTCGGGGGTCGAGGTGAGACCAGGAGGAGTCGACCGCTTCCGGACCTCCTTCCGCCGGGTACCTCACGCAGGTACGGCCGTAAGTCTTGCCCTTCTGTTGCCGCTCAGTCTTCCATTCTGTTTTGCATTTAGCCACTTCTTGTTTTTTTTTTTCTCTACCGGGTTGTTGAGTACAGGGGGTTGTATCGGACGCTAGTGTTTTTTTTTCCTCTCTCCGGATCCCGTCTGCTAGGTTTTTGTTTTGTTTTTTTTTTCGGCCAGCCCACCGCACTGTTGCTCGTGCTGTAGAGCGCGGTGTTGCCAGAGTGGGGGCAGCCGGACATAGTTTTTGTTTCGTTTTTTTTTCGGTGAGCCCCACCGCACTGTTGCTCGTGCTGTAGAGCGCGGTGTTGCCAGAGTGGGAGCAGCCGGAACTTGTCCGCACACACGCACACACACACATACACACATATACACATGCCCTAAAATATTTGTTTTTTTTTCTCTAGTGGAATTGTTTTTCCCCTGTATTTGGAAAACTGTAGGATATTGTTGTCATGGCGACGTCCGGCGCTGGTGTGTGGCGACGCGTGCGTCGAAGAAGAAGGGTATTCAAAATGTTACTGTAGTCCCTACTATTAGTACCAGTACTTCGACTACGGTAACTTCTACCTATTCCAGTGCTGTAGCAGGTAGTCCAGTGAGTACTTTTACTACCTCTTCGCTGGGGGGTCTCCCTGTCGAGACCCGACTGGCACTTCCGCTCGGAAGCGTCAGAGTATAGCGAAGCAACTGTGGGCTTCTGTTGAGTCGCAGAGACCGAAACCTTCTCCTCTCCAGGCTTCCCTCGTAAGGGGCATGCCCAGAATACTTTCCTTATGGGAAAGTCGAGACCCAAGGGACGGGTCAGACGGGTCATCCTCCCGTGTCGGGAGTGGTGAACCCGCCCAGGACATCACTTCCGTCCTGATGTTTCTAGAGCGACAGCGACGGGAGGATGAGGCCCAACGTAGGGAAGAGGTTGCTAGGCAGGAAGCTCAGCGTAGTGAAGAGGCTGCTAGGCAGGAAGCTCTGCGTAGGGAAGAGGCTGCTAGGCAGGAAGCCCTGCGTAGGGAAGAACGTAGGGAAGAGGCAAGGCTCCGTAGGGAAGAGCTAGATAGGATGGAGACTCTGCGTAGAGAGGAGACTGACAGACAGGAGGTTATGCATAAGGAAGAGGCTATTCTTCGTAGGGAGGAGGCTGCTAAGCAGGAGGCTCAGCGTAGGGAGGAGGCTGCTAGACAGGAGGCTCAACGTAGGGAGGAGGCTGCTAGACAGGAGGCTCAGCGTAGGGAGGAGGCTGCCCTCCGTCGGGAAGAGTTGGATCAACGTAGAGAGGAGGCTGCCAGACAGGAGGCTCTACGCAGGGAAGAGATGGAACAACTTCTTTCGCAGGCTCCCGCATCTGTAAACCAGGGGGTTAATCACCAGGCAGGTGATAGAGTTAGGGGCCCAAAGTTAAAGCTTCCAGAGTTCAGACCTAGTGAGGACATTGATATGTTCTTAGAGCATTTCGACAAGGTTGCTTGTTCATACCAATTGTCTGAGGAGCAAAAGGCTATGCACCTTTTTTCTGGATTATCTGGTGCTGCAAGGGAGTGTGTGCTCACTCTAAATGAAGGTGCGTCTTATGCAGACATGCAGTTGGCTCTGCGTAAGCGTTTCCACCTTACCCCAGAGACCTACCGGAGGAAGTTTAGGTCCATGAAGAAGAATAATGATGAGACCTTCGTGCAGTTTGGTGATAGGCTGCGCAAAACGCTAGGGTACTGGCGTCAGTTAGCTAAGTTGGAGCTGGAGGATCTGATCCTCATTGAACAGCTCACCAACACTGTGTCCCCAGAGTTGAGGATCCGGATAGGCGAGACAGCACCTCAGGATTTCGCGGCTGCGATTCACACCGCTGAGGTGTTTGCTGAAGCTCGCAGGGCTTATGGGCATCGCCCAGATACGGAGAGGAAGCCCTCCACAGGATTTAGTAGCAATAAGGCGCCAACAACTGCTAGCGGGTCGAATAAGGCAGGCAGTCCACCGGGGACCTCAGCACCTCGATTTTGTTTTCTTTGTGGTCGTCCTGGCCACATCAGGAAAGATTGCCCTAGAGCGCTGGTAGTCATGGGGCTAGTCCTTTCCAGCATCCTCGTGCCTCGGCTAACGTGGGTTCCATCCCAGCTTATGGTGATTCAGAGTGCCCAGTGTTTCTCTCTGTTGTTGGTTCCTCCTTGGTCGAACCATCAGGGATTCGGGAGCATCAACGATCTTTGTGGACGAGGATTTGGTTTCCCCTGAGGCCCGGCGGGGCGCTAGTTATGATGTGTGCGGGTTGGAGGCTGGTTTTACCTCCACCCGTCCTTCAGTACTCGTTTCTATCTCCACCCCCTACTTCTGTGGCGAAGTATGGGCCATCGCGGTGGAGCGACCTTTGTATTCCCTTATCATAGGGAATACTATCACCTTCGCAGACGGACGCAGTCAGTCCGTGTCTACGGATCTGCCCGTACAGGCGTGTGTGGGAGTCACCACACGCGCCAAAGCTAAGAAGAAGGAACAGGAATTGCGTCCCGTTCTTCAGCCGATCTCTGACGAGGTTCTGGCAAGGGCCGATCCTGCTAGCATTATCCGTCTTCAGGCCAGGGACTTGGATGTCCAACGCCTGCGACAACTGGTAGATCGTCCCGCTCAGTCTGCCCAACACGCCAAGGTGAGCTTCAAGCTCCACAAGGGGATCCTCTTTAGGGTTGTCACTCTGGCAGATCGTGTGGCCAAGCAGCTTGTCGTTCCCCAAAGCTTGAGAGGATCTGTTCTCCGGCAGGCCCACGATTCCCCCATGGTAGGTCATATGGGCTCCAAGCGGACTCTCGAGCGAGTAAGACAAGACTTCTTCTGGCCAGGGGTGAACTCACAGGTTAGGCAGTACTGCCGCAGTTGCGATGTCTGCCAACGGACAACGCCTAAGGGTCGCTTGAAGCGTGTTCCCTAGGGTCAGTGCCACGGGTTTGGGAGCCATTCAGCAAGGTTGGGGTCGACCTGGTGGGACCCATTAATCCTCCATCCGATCGCGGTCACCGCTACACTTCGGTAGTGGTAGAATCTGCGAGTCGATACCCAGAGGCTGTCCCGCTTAGGACTATCGATGCCCCTACTGTTGCTGAATCTCTCAGGCAGATTTGGACGCGCACTGGCGTGCCCAAGAAGAAGTACGGCCGGAAGTTTGTGCTGGAGAGCGATCATCATCCTCTCCAGTACCTGGACCGGATCCGGCCAGTCAGTCGTCGACTCATGGGTTGGGCAGTGGAACTGCAGAGTCATGCGTTCACTTTCCGTCATATCAAGGGTTCCTGTAATACGGATGCTGACTATCTTAGCCGAGCTCCGTAGTTAGCATATTGGAAAATCAGTCAGAGGGACACTTCCCCCTCAACCAGGGTTATATCCCTTTTTGGTCTCTGTATCAGGTGTAGTGACAGTTGTCGCTTCAGTGAGGTTAACGGTAGTGAATCGCCAATGGTTCGGATTGTTACTTTCATAGATGGAAGGTTTGCTTAGTTGTTTGATAAATGTAGTATTATGTATTTCCCCGTGTGATTCTATCGTGGAATGTTTGTATTGGATTCATCGTACTCTGTCGATCACAGAGGGTTGGGTTCGGTCCCATTGTTGTGAAGTTGCACATGCGACAAGGTTCAAAGGAGCACTGTATCTCAGAGAAACAGATGCTTTTAGAAGGGGGGTTTGTCACGAGTTTGTCACGAGGCCTACGACGTTCGACCCACCTAGGGTGGCGGAATTACTTATTTGTTTATTGTCGTTGCTGTTGTCGTGTATCGTCCCTTAGGGTGGCTTGTGGTGCAGTTGCACCTTGGTGTGGTTCAGCTCAACTTCGGTTTGCTTTCTCTCTCCTCTCTCTAATTCCACCGCCCGTGCTATTCATCCTGCAAGTTCACGGGTGGCCGGTACCTTTCTCTCGAACTTTCTGTCTATCGGCCTCTCGCCTGTCTTTTTACCTGTCGCACGTGCTTCGTTTCTTTTAGTTTGAAGTATGCTCACTCTGTGACGCAGCATGGCATGTTGGCCGCCATTGCTGAGGGAGGTTAGCTCTTCACTCGAGCGGAAGATGTCTCTGGGGGCGCCTGCTCCAGTCCTGGTTCTTTACCTTATCGTCGAGAGTACAGTCAGTACTTTCAATTCCTGCAGTCGGCCTGTAGGAGAGGGACATCATTTCTTCTGTTTCCGCATCTTCGCCTCTGTCCTCTCGACTGGACAGAGGGTAGAGAGAGTCCTTTGACCCGCCTCTTCGGGGTCACCCACGGGTAGCTGGTAAGCATCAGTTTTGTGGTCTGTTTGTTTTGATTTGTTGTTGTTAGCCGGCTTAGTCTTCTCTTTTGCGCAATTTTCTTTTGTTTTCGAAATTGTAAGAGAAATATTGTGTGAGACCTTTTCTCTGGTTAATTCAATCTTTAACCTGGCCATTCTAAATTATTTCCAAAATTCTTTCTCCTGTTTATGCATCTGGTGATGCGGTAGTCGGTTGGGGAAGGGAGAGAACCTGGTGATTCAGGGTTGGAACTTGCTTGGTCTCGCTCGTCCGCCCCTGTCACATTCGCCGGACTTTTATCCTTCGGCCACCGTCTGTTTGTGTGTGCAAGGAGAACGAGTTTTATGTTCACGAGCGTGCGTACGCATGATTTGTCGTTCGGATGCGTGGTTGGAGATTTGTGTTATTTTGAAATGTGTTTATAAAATGTGACAATTATGCCATTGAATTACTATTTGCAAATGTGGTGGCAGTTATTAAGCGATGGTCGCTGTGTTGAATTTATTTCCTAAGGAAGGAAAACGTTTAGCGTGAGTGAGAGAAGGGTGAAGATAATTCATATTTGTTTTATAACCTGTTGATTTAATGCAGTCTTTTACCTGCATCGTGTGAGAAGACTTGATTCAATGGGTTTACTGTGTGCTTTGAATACACTTCCCCTCGCCCATCATGCGAGTGGCTAAGACTTGACAGCAATGGTCAGACGGTACTGACGGCAGGGTTCCAGTACCCTTCTTCCTTCCTCCTTCCTTCTTCTTTCCCTCCTCTTCGACTCTCCTCCCAGCTACGTCCTCCCCCCTCCCGGGGGCTTCACCTGGAGCACGAACTGGATGGTGCCACGTGCTGGTCGAGGCCACGTTCTGGCTGAGACCACGGACGAGATGGTGCCACGCGCTGGTCGAGGCCACGCCTTGGTCGGGACCGTGGACTGCTAGGGGAGCCCGCCGTCTCGACTGGCCGGCCTGGACCCCCGTCCAGGACCTCCAGTAACAGCTACGTCCCCCCCCCCCCCCCCCCCCCCCCCCCCCCCCCCCCCCCCGGGACACGCTCTTCACTGCCCGCTTGGGAGTCGAGGGTGTCGGCTTTGGGCGACTCCCTACGAGAACCAACCCGGCTCGGAGCACCTAGTGCGACAGGGTGCTCCTGCGGACTTGACAGGGGCAGGGATGTGGACGCACTCCGTGGTGTGAGAAAGGGTCAATACTGGAAATATTTCTTTATAATTGTGTATATGTCATATGTGCTGGAATGCTGTAATTGTGATCGTGTACGTCGTATAGCGAAATATTTATTTATAATCGTGCATGTTGTGGGTGTGGGAGTGCTTGATTGTGATTGTGCATGTTGTGCGCGTTGGAGTGCTTGATCGTGATTGTGCATGTTGTGTGCGTTGGAGTGCTTGATCGTGATTGTGCATGTTGTGTGCGTTGGAGTGCTTTATTGTGATCGTGCATGGTGCGTGTGTTGGAATGTTTATTTTGCTGGTGTGAATAAATGGGGTGTTGTATCGTAATCTTTATTGTGTGGTCTCTTGCGGAGCGTGTGAGGTCAGTCACTCCCTTCACTCCCACCTAGACCGATCTGTCAGGGCAGACCTCCAGGGGTCGGTCGTGACACTCTTTTTTTCCTTAGCAGCCATCAACGGCAGATGGGAGATTTAAATAGGGTTTCAAACAGTTTTTTTCAATCCATCTGCATGTTTCAGTCCTCGTTCCAGAGATATTTGACATAATTTGAGTTACGTCTAACCGGAATTAACTCAAGGTCTATTAAATGTCAAAAAATCCCAGTGGTTTAATATCACGTGAGTCTCCGGAATGACTTGACCTGACCTCCTTCTCTGCAAGGGGTCAGCCACAACTGCTTGAGAAAGGTAACTATTGATAGATGCGCTCGCGCGCGCGCACAAACACACACACACACACACACACACACACACACACACACACACACACACACACACACACACACACACACATGGGCTCACGCTCTCACTCACGCACGCACACATACACACACACACTCTCTCTCTCTCTCTCTCTCTCTCTCTCTCTCTCTCTCTCTCTCTCTCTCTCTTCACTCTCTCTCTCTCTCTCTCTCTCTCTCTCTCTCTCTCTCTCTCTCTCTCTCTCTCTCTCTCTGTGTGTGTATGTGTGTGTGTGTGTGTGTGTGTGTGTGTGTGTGTGTGTGTGTGTGTGTGTGTGTGTGTGTGTGTGCATTTGAAATGCATTGAAGTAGACTTTGTAACAATAGTTTCATTGTTATATATGTGTTTTGTGAGTTGGATGCTTTTGAAAATGTTGTTGCTTATATTCATTTCCTCTGTATATGTTGCTTTTTATTCCTTGCCCTGTTATTTTTATTTTCATTTTTATTTTTTATTTTATTTTTTTGTTTTGTTTTGTTTTTGTTTTTTAGGGCAAGATGTAATATACGCTGTTGTGCTTATATTTTGACTCTTGA
>CM031599.1:103443837-103451337 GCA_018398815.1 Conus ventricosus
CCCCCACCGCCCAACACCGTCTTCTCCACTCTTTCTCTCTTCAGTTCACATTGCTGGTCGTGACTTATCTTGCTGACAGCTACGATCTGATTCGCTCCTGTTCAGCTTTCTTCATTCGCAGTTTTTATTTTTGTTTGTTTGTATTTCTGTGGGGTTTTTTTTTATTTTTCTTTTCTTTCTGTTTAAACGCACGTAAGTTTTATAGTGTTGCTATGAACACAAGCTTAAAGACAGTCAAATGAGTGTATAAGATAGGACATTGCAAAAGTCTTCATTGTTGGTTATGGTGTTGGTGGAGGTGGTGGTGGTGTTTTCATGTCTTTCTGTTGCTTAGTTGGTTGTTGTGAGTGTTGTTACGTTACCAGAAGACCGTTGGATCCAAAAATCAAGGCAGCCACAAGCACGAGAATGGATTAATAAATATTGATGATGAAAAACAACACCTCATTTGAACATGAAAAAAACATGTCAGATGAAAGCTGAAACATCAGAACGTCGGAAAAGAACAATCAGTGTGAACATTGTTTTACAAATGCCGGAAGTGATACATCTCTGTTCCCATTACATTCCCTCGCTTTCCCCTTCTATCCCTTTGTCCTACATCTCAATTAATGCTCCTCGCTTTCCCCCTTCTATCCCTTTGTCCTACATCTCAATTAATGCTCCCTCGCTTTCCCCCTTCTATCCCTTTGTCCTACATCTCAATTAATGCCCCTCGCTTTCCCCTTCTATCCCTTTGTCCTACATCTCAATTAATGCTCCCTCGCTTTCCCCCTTCTATCCCTTTGTCCTACATCTCAATTAATGCTCCCTCGCTTTCCCCCTTCTATCCCTTTGTCCTGCATCTCAATTAATGCTCCCTCGCTTTCCCCCTTCTATCCCTTTGTCCTACATCTCAATTAATGCTCCCTCGCTTTCCCCCTTCTATCCCTTTGTCCTACATCTCAATTAATGCTCCTCGCTTCCCCTTCTTCCTTTGTCCTACATCTCAATTAATGCTCCCTCGCTTTCCCCTTCTATCCTTTGTCCTACATCTCAATTAATGCTCCCTCGCTTTCCCCTCTATCCTTTGTCCTACATCTCAATTAATGCTCCTCGCTTTCCCCCTTCTATCCTTTGTCCTACATCTCAATAATGCTCCCCACTCGCTCCACCCATCTCCTGGCGGTTGCTTGGTGTGACGCGTGGTCTCCTGCCCTCACAGGCGCATTTTCACAAGATCAATACCACCCTCCTCACAGCACTATCTTCATAATGCCACCCTCCTCACAGCACTCTCTTCATAATACCACCCTCCTCACAGCACTCTCTTCATAATGCCACCCTCCTCACAGCACTCTCTTCATAATGCCACCCTCCTTACAGCACTCTCTTCATAATGCCACCCTCCTCACACCACACTCTTCATAATGCCACCCTCCTCACAGCACTCTCTTCATAATGGCACCCTCCTCACAGCACTCTCTTCATAATGCCACCCTCCCCACAGAACTCTCTTCATAATGCCACCCTCCCCACAGCACTCTCTTCATAATGCCACCCTCCTCACAGCACTCTCTTCATAATGGCACCCTCCCCACAGCACTCTCTTCATAATGGCACCCTCCCTACAGCACTCTATTCATAATGCCACCCTCCCCACAGCACTCTCTTCATAATGCCACCCTCCTCACAGCACTCTCTTCATAATGGCACCCTCCCCACAGCACTCTCTTCATAATGGCACCCTCCCCACAGCACTCTATTCATAATGGCACCC
Organism: Conus ventricosus; assembly: GCA_018398815.1. Lineage (NCBI taxonomy): Eukaryota > Metazoa > Mollusca > Gastropoda > Neogastropoda > Conidae > Conus > Conus ventricosus. The sequence goes on from CM031599.1 coordinate 103,445,597, forward strand.
TCCCCACAGCACTCTATTCACAATGGCACCCTCCCCACAGCACTCTATTCATAATGACACCCTCACCACAGCACTCTCTTCATAATGGCACCCTCCCCACAGCACTCTCTTCATGTGTGCACGAATAGAAAGCAAGTGAATTCCTGTCTTTGAACACCTTTACTGTAAAGAATGACAAGCATGAAATTCCTTAGATAATGAGATAAACTGAAAGGATATATTCTAAGAATGACGGACAAACTTAGAATTGTCAGAATTCTTTTTTTTCTTTTTTTTTTTTTGGCTGTCAATACCTTTGTTATCAATAATTCTCTATGACGCTGCGTGTGTTTTTGGCTGTCAATACCTTTGTTATCAATAATTCTCTATGACGCTGCGTGTGTTTTTGGCTGTCAACACCTTTGTTATCAATAATTCTCTATGACGCTGCGTGTGTTTTTGGCTGTCAATACCTTTGTTATCCATAATTCTCTATGACGCTGCGTGTGTTTTTGGCTGTCAATACCTTTGTTATCAATAATTCTCTATGACGCTGCGTGTGTTTTTGGCTGTCAATACCTTTGTTATCAATAATTCTCTATGACGCTGCGTGTGTTTTTGGCTGTCAACACCTTTGTTATCAATAATTCTCTATGACGCTGCGTGTGTTTTTGGCTGTCAATACCTTTGTTATCAATAATTCTCTATGACGCTGCGTGTGTTTTTGGCTGTCAATACCTTTGTTATCAATAATTCTCTATGACGCTGCGTGTGTTTTTGGCTGTCAACACCTTTGTTATCAATAATTCTCTATGACGCTGCGTGTGTTTTTGGCTGTCAACACCTTTGTTATCCATAATTCTCTATGACGCTGCGTGTGTTTTTGAATATTCGGTAAATCTGAACTCCTCCCCATTGCTCTGTCTTCTCAGTTAACAAACGCTATGAATTCCAAGTACAAACAAACAAAATACATGACGTAACTAGAAACAAGCGGATGTGTACAGGTGTTCAGCTCAGGTTTAAGCTGTATGCATATATATTATGACATTAATTCATGTGTTGGTGGTGTTTGTAAGGCATTTATGCGTCGGCAAAGTTTGTACGACATGGACCTCTTGAATCAGAAGTGTTCGTTTTACAGCATTTGGCTCATGTGTCGGCAGTGTCTGCACTGGCACTCATTTCATGTGTCAGCTGTTTGTATACTGGTGTTCAGCTCAGGTGTCGTGTGTAGAGGAGCAAAGCGCTGTATGTACTGTGACTTCATCATCCCCCGACCTGACAAAGGCAGCCCGTAATTGAACAGACTATTAGTTCGTGTATCTAGACCGCCACCTAATGACGAACTATATATCCTGTCATAATGAAAATCTGCGATCCAGAATCTAGTTTGCAGAGATCACCGAGCAATCACAAACGACAGACTGGTTCTAGTTTTGCAGTCCAAACGATCTTCCTGAAGGAAGGGATCACATCGTGCAGAATACTGCTCGCTGGTGTTCGATTGGTGCAGATTGTCAGGCCTGACTCCTACCTGAAGTTTGAACGATCTTTTCTAGAAGAAGAGAATTCATCAAGAAAAATGGTTGTTACAGAGAGCGTGATAGTGAGGAAGACTAAAGAAGGGATGTTGACAGCGTTTCGCGTGTTCTCTTTTTCCCCTGTTTCATTCACCTACTCACATTCTGCAAACATATAGCTTTTAGTGGGCATCCCGGAAAGGACATTTATTTAACCAATATTATCTTATTTCCTCCCAAAACAGAGAACTCACTCCCAAGCTACATACATGGTCCTTAGTTTACGCAGACCCAGTACAAACCCCACAGTTACTGGGTTTCACAATACATTGCTTCACACACTCAGCACAAACGTATTTTCTTTGGCTTCGACTCAGCCACCCCAGGGCGAGACACCAAACTGGGGAGGACGTCCGCGTCCACTCCCACAGCAGCAGCAACTCTCTATGCTCTTCGGCCGCACCCCACCAGCCGAAAGACGTACAGCCGCCTATGTCGTCCCTTCAGCCAGACCTCCAGTCTGCAACTAGGACCCTCCTCTGGCTCGGAGCTATAGACATAAGGTAAGCCTCCTAAGACTGTGTTCTCCCAACACTAAGAGGTAAGACAAGTCCCAGTCGGCTATATTTTAGGAATCATTGAACGTCCGCACCACTCTTCAAAGTCTACGGCATACGGGCCTCATTCCAGTCACAAACAACAATTATGAACGCAACTTACAACACTATTTCCCTTCTGAGCACATCCTCAGAAGCAATCTCCCAACTGGACTACATAATGCCATCAATTCTCTTATAAATATTTACAAGTTTCCAGACTCACAAATTCATCAAAAATAAAAGTACAATGAATATGTTTTTCTGATCAGAAATCATTACTCCAAAGAGTTACATAAACTTGTGTTATGAGAATTCAACCCCCTCTTTCCACTTTCATGTTCCAAAGAAATAAGCTGGCACAAAAGTAGTTATTCAAAAGGGAAACACTCATAATAGAAACTCCAACCATTTGCTGATCTCTCAGCAAATATATACGAGAAAATGTGAACAAAATATTCCTAATTTCTTTGAATTATCCAGTCTAGGCTTTAGGTTGACCAAATCAGGTTTAGATAAAGTTTAAATTAAGTTCTAGGCTTGTCAAATCCTAAAACAATTTAGCCTTACAACTAGTCTCATCATCAATGACGCAGCATTTTTCCAAGTCCTGGGCTAACTACTCAAAGTGTCATTCTTCAACAAAGCTTAGCCTACAGTCAGTCAGTCACAAATACTTAGTCACCTGCTATAAAAACCTGCACAAGAGGAATAATGTTCATAACATTAGTTAATATTCCTCCACTACATAACAGAACACCAACCTGCTATAAGCAGCTTATCAAGGCTCTCGAGTCTTCTTCAGCCTGGACTTCGTGAGCTGTAGATTTCGAGGCTGGCTGTTGTAAGACTGACGTGAGTAGATTTCAATTCCGGAGAAAGAAAACGTAATAGCCAATGAAAAAAACGGATTCATTCGGCCAATGACTAACAATCTTACAACCTAGAATTAACACCCAAACTTACCCAAATAGCGCAACACACACACACAACGATCATACTTAAAGCAGCAGTGAGAACACAAGCACGTCCGTCACAATGGTGCTTGGTTATGTTCGACTGAGAAGGATTGTTCGGCCTATTGAGTTTGCAACTGTCTATGGGCTCGATTTCAGATATCTCTTTCTCTCAGAACTGTTGCTGTCTTCTAAAGCATTGTGGATTTGAACATTACAGCTGTACTATGTGAAATTTTCGTTGATCGAAGACGATCTATTTCCATCACAGGACAACTTGTCACCCAGCGTTAAAACAATCCGTGGATACTCTCCCCTATATGAACCCAGTCCGCTAAAAAGAGAATGTAGCGCGTTTCTTTCTACCACTCAGATTCTTAAATTAAGCATTAAGATACGTATAGCGCAACAACCGTGGCTTGCTAACTAAAAGATCACACAATGACATACAAATTCAAGGGTCATCAAAACTGGCAAGATCGCGTTACTAGACAACGAATGTTTGCCATCTAAAGGTTGGTTCAATAAGGATCCGCCTTCATGGTGATGAGATGATCATCTAAAGGTTGATTCAATAAGGATCCGTCTTCATGATGATGCGATGACCATCTAAAGGTTGATTTAATAAGGATCCGCCTTCATGATGATGAGATGACCATCTGAAGGTTGGTTCAATAAGGATCCGTCTTCACGATGATGAGATGACCACCAAAAAGTACCGAGGTTCTTGTTTTCAACCGCAGTTGAAGGGTCTTATTGATTAAAGTGACATTAACCGCCACGGAGTTTACAGCCATTGGCCCATTTCAGTTCCAAGGTACGACCGCTATTAACGTCAGTGATACTGACTGTTTCTCTGTTTTCATGTCGACCCTCCCCTCCTCCTCCTCCTCCTTCTTCCCTTGACCTTTCGCTTTTTCGAGTCGCGCCCCCCCCCCCCCCCCCCCCCCCCCCCCCCCCCCCCCCCCCCCCACCCCCCAACTGCCCCCCCTCCCCCCCCCCCCCCCCCACCCCCGTGGAAATATGCCGCTTTGTGCAGGTCCATGCACGATCAGAGCAAAGCCTATTCCGTTGATGTTGTTCAGAGCCCAGTCCATCACTGAGGGCATGATCAGAGAAAGCCTATTCCGTTGATGTTGTTCAGAGCCCAGTCCATCACTGAGGGCATGATCAGAGCAAAGCCTATTCCGTTGATGTTGTTCAGAGCCCAGTCCATCACTGAGGCATGATCAGAGTAAAGCCTATTCGTTGATGTTGTTTCAGACCCAGTCCATCACCGAGGGCATGATCAGAGTAAAGCCTATTCCGTTGATGTTGTTCAGAGCCCAGTCCATCACTGAGGCATGATCAGAGCAAAACCTATTCCGTTGATGTTGTTCAGAGCCCAGTCCATCACTGAGGGCATGATCAGAGTAAAGCCTATTCAGTTGATGTTGTTCAGAGCCCAGTCCATCACTGAGGGCATAATCAGAGTAAAGCCTATTCCGTTGATGTTGTTCAGAGCCCAGTCCATCACTGAGGGCATGATCAGAGCAAAACCTATTCCGTTGATGTTGTTCAGAGCCCAGTCCATCACTGAGGGCATGATCAGAGTAAAGCCTATTCAGTTGATGTTGTTCAGAGCCCAGTCCATCACTGAGGGCATAATCAGAGTAAAGCCTATTCCGTTGATGTTGTTCAGAGCCCAGTCCATCACCGAGGGCATGATCAGAGTAAAGCCTATTCAGTTGATGTTGTTCAGAGCCCAGTCCATCACCGAGGGCATGATCAGAGTAAAGCCTATTCAGTTGATGTTGTTCAGAGCCCAGTCCATCACCGAGGGCATGATCAGAGTAAAGCCTATTCAGTTGATGTTGTTCAGAGCCCAGTCCATCACCGAGGGCATGATCAGAGTAAAGCCTATTCAGTTGATGTTGTTCAGAGCCCAGTCCATCACTGAGGGCATGATCAGAGCAAAGCCTATTCAGTTGATGTTGTTCAGAGCCCAGTCCATCACTGAGGGCATGATCAGAGCAAAGCCTATTCAGTTCATGTTGTTCAGAGCCCAGTCCATCACTGAGGGCATGATCAGAGCAAAGCATATTCAGTTCATGTTGTTCAGAGCCCAGTCCATCACTGAGGGCTTTATTGAGGTTTTCATTCATGTTGTTCAGAGCCCAGTCCATCACTGAGGGCTTTATTGAGGTTTTCATTCAATTGATGTTGTTCAGAGCCCAGTCCATCACTGAGGGATTTACTGAGGTGTTCATTTTGTCGAAGCCATTCCACACATTTTTGTTTTAAAAAGGAATTCAAACATTGTCAAAAACACACAAGTTGCTTTGAAATACTTCTTCCGTAGGAAAAAATTCGGATATCAGATGAAAAATGTTTATCTCTTTTAGGCACTCAAAATGTACATCAATTGGAACATCTCTAAACATGATTTTCATGGTGCCTGCTGTAAAGTGTTTATGTTTGACATCAAGTCCCAACACTTTATAAGGACATAATTTATAGTGTGATTGACCTTCATCATAAACAATGCATCACTGGGCCTCTTCACCTCTTCAAAGATTAGAAGAGAGTGTAAAAACAATGGCGTGTGTGTAAATCAGCACAAAACTTTTTTTTTCTGTAAAAGCCACCGGTGGCAAATGGTAACGAATCTGTAAGGCTTTGATGAATTTCACAGAGGAAATCTGCCT
>CM031599.1:103461337-103471337 GCA_018398815.1 Conus ventricosus
GGATCATAGACCTGGGAGAACACACAGACCTGCGGATATATTGACCTCGGGGAACATAAACCTTTCGGAAATACAGACCTGAATATATACAGCTAAGAAACTGTAGATCTGGGGGTATGTGGATCTGAGGGAACATAGATTTGAGGAACCTTAGACCTTACAGAACATACACGTGATGAAATATGGATCTAGACGAATACAGACTTGGGGGAACATGGACCTGAGGGAATACAGACCTGAAGAAGTACAGACCTGAAGAAGTATAGACCTGAAAAAGTATAGACCTGAAGAAGTATAGACCTGTGGAAGTATAGACCTGGGGGTATAGACCTGTGGAAGTATAGACCTGGGGTATAGACCTGTGGAAGTATAGACCTGGGGGTATAGACCTGTGGAAGTATAGACCTGGGGTATAGACCTGTGGAAGTATAGACCTGGGGGTATAGACCTGTGGAAGTATAGACCTGGGGTATGGACCTGTGGAAGTATAGACCTGGGGTATAGACCTGTGGATGTATAGACCTGGGGTATAGACCTGTGGAAGTATAGACCTGGGGGTATAGACCTGTGGAAGTATAGACCTGGGGTATAGACCTGTGGAAGTATAGACCTGGGGGTATAGACCTGTGGAAGTATAGACCTGGGGTATAGACCTGTGGAAGTATAGACCTGGGGGTATAGACCTGAGGAAGTATAGACCTGGGAGAATAGACCTGTGGAAGTATAGACCTGGGGGTATAGACTTGAGGGTATAGACCTGTGGGTATAGACCTGAGGAAGTATAGACCTGGGAGAATAGACCTGTGGAAGTATAGACCTGGGGGTATAGACCTGTGGGTATAGACCTGTGGGTATAGACGTGTGGAAGTATAGACCTGGGGTATAGACCTGTGGAAGTATAGACCTGGGGTATAGACCTGTGGAAGTATAGACTTGGGGTATAGACCTGTGGTATAGACCTGAGGAAGTATAGACCTGTGGTATAGACCTGAGGAAGTAAAGACCTGTGAGAAGTATAGACCTGTGGTATAGACCTGAGGAAGTATAGACCTGGGGGTATAGACCTGTGGAAGTATAGACCTGGGGTATAGACCTGTGGAAGTATAGACCTGGGGTATAGACCTGGGGTATAGACCTGAGGATGTATAGACCTGGGGTATAGACCTGTGGAAGTATAGACGTGTGGTATAGACCTGTGGAAGTATAGACCTGGGGGTATAGATATGAGGAAGTATAGACCTGGGGTATAGACCTGTGGAAGTATAGACCTGGGGTATAGACCTGTGGAAGTATAGACCTGGGGTATAGACCTGAGGAAGTATAGACCTGGGGTATGGACCTGTGGAAGTATAGACCTGGAAGAATAGACCTGTGGAAGTATAGACCTGGGGTATAGACCTGTGGAAGTATACACCTGGGGGTATAGACCTGAGGAAGTATAGACATGGGGGTATAGACCTGAGGAAGTATAGACCTGAGGAAATATAGACCTGAGGGAATACAGACCTGAAGGAATACAGACCTGGGGGTATAGACCTGTGGAAGTATAGACCTGGGGATATAGACCTGGGGAAGTATAGACCTGGGAGAATAGACCTGTGGAAGTATAGACCTGGGAGAATAGACCTGTGGAAGTATAGACCTGGGGTATAGACCTGAGGGTATAGACCTGTGGGTATAGACCCGTGGAAGTATAGACCTGGGGTATAGACCTGTGGAAGTATAGACCTGGGGGAATAGACCCGAGGGAATATAGACCTGTGGAAGTATAGACCTGGGGGTATAGGCCTGTGGAAGTATAGACCTGGGGAATTGACCCGTGGAAGTATAGACCTGTGGAAGTATAGACCTGGGGGTATAGACATGTGGAAGTAAAGACCTGGGGGATAGACCTGAGGGAATATAGACCTGTGGAAGTATAGACCTGAGGAAGTATAGACCTGGGGAACAGACCTGTTGGGAATGTATACCTGAGGGAAAACATAAATCTGGGGGAACATAAGCATGCTCCCGATGTCACTTACATCCACAGGCCATTTCCTTCCAGTGTTTGAGGGAACCACTACGCCTGAAAGACCATGGAATGGGAGGGATGTGAGGGGGTAGACATGAATGTGCTGCTGATCGGAAAATCGATTCCATTGAGGGCCACAGCCGTTTCAGTGGCTATTAGGATAATCGAAAGATTCGCTAAAAAATAAAATAAAATAAAATAAAATAAAAAAACCCACCTTATTCTTCGTTATCCTGACTCTTCTGGTTTGACTTCCTCCCACACTCACAGCGAGGCCAGATCTTTTTGGCTACTGTACGAAATTGATCGGTTAAAGTAGTGCAGCCGTTGTGAATCTGTGAAGATCGAGAGCGTGTCATTGGTCCCAAGGTCCATTGGTCCCAAGGTTCGTTAGTCCCAAGGTTCGTTGGTCCCAGGGTTCATTGGTCCCAAGGTTCGTTGGTCCCAAGGTTCGTTGGTCCCAAGGTCCGTTGGATCCAGTAAATGTCAATATGCTTCCCTCTGTCTCTGTCTGTCTGTCTGTCTGTCTCTCTCTCTCTCTCTCTCTCTCTCTCTCTCTCTCTCTCTCTTCTCTCTCTCTCTCTCTCCTCTCTCTCTCTCTCTCTCTCTCTCTCTCGGGGACGTGAGCGTATGTTTTGCATGAGAAGTCGCGCGTCAAGTGCTCTGTCAGTTAATTGATTACTTCGGCTAATTGAGAGTCAGATTGGTCCTCAGAGTGGTGCACGGACTTTATGAGGAGCAATGCCTTCTGGACCTGTGGAGTTTCGAGCAGCATGTGGCGGATTCCTGCCTGTATTTCAAAGTTTCATGTTGAAACGGGCTAGAGAGAAATCTGCAATGCGTGTCGCCATGTTAAAACTGAAGAGCCGAGGAGACGGTGCTATGTTAGGACTGCTCCTCTCCTATTTGTTCTGGGGGAGTTTGCTTCTCCGATGTGGTGACGTGGAGAGCAATCCAGGTCCTAACCCCTCCCAGTCCAGAGACACCCAGCAGACCCGACTGACCAGCGCCAGTGGAGGAGCAGCCAGCAGCAGGGCCAGTATGGAGAAACTTGGCCATCCTCACAGAGGGGAATCTTCACTGTCAGACATCATGAGCAAGCTGAACACCATGGAGTGTAAATTCGATGCGAAGCTCGACGATGTGAAGCGGGACATGAATGCCCTTCGTGAGGAATACGCTGCCATGCAGGAGGAGCTGAAGGGGCTTCGGGAGGAGGTCACCAGTCTACGGCAGCAGAACCAGGACTTGACCAAGAAGATAGAGGACCTTGAGACGAAGACCGACGATCTTGAGGGGAGATCCAAGCGGAACAACCTCATCATCTATGGACTGCCACGTCAGGAAAATGAGACTCCTGTGGACTGTGAAAATGTTTTGAAGGACCTCATTACCAATACGTTAGAGTTGTCCCAGGATTTTGAATTCGATAGGGTGCATCGACTGAACAATAGGCAGGACTCTCCCGTGATTGCTCGATGTGTTTTTTTACAAGCAGAAGCAGGACATTCTCAGAGCAAAACGTAAACTACAGGGAACAAACACTTTCATCGGAGAGGACTTCTCGACCAGGGTGCGAGAGCTGAGGAAGAAACTGACACCTCACCTCAAGAAAGCTAGAAGTGACGGTAAACGGGCTACGTTAGTCTTCAACTACCTCCTTATCGACGGCAAGCGATTCACCATAGGTACTGACAATGGGCTTGTTGAATTATCAAGATAGGAACTCGGCTGGTCCAAAATTAGTCTTAGTGATGTGTCCCTAGCAGTGAAGGGAACCAACGGTGAGCTGACACCGGTTGTTTCAACCCAGCGCTGTGTATCGACAGCTCGTGAGACGAGCCGTAGGACCGTGTGTTGTGAGGGAAGCTCAGTAATGTCAGTGCCGGTAGAAAATGTTAGCAACACAGATGGTGATGTGTCTGATGGAAATGTTTGTTTGAAGTCCTTGTCCTCTAAAAATGATGGATTAAGTAATGGTGACACTTGTAATAAAATGAAACTTTTTTCGTTTCTTCATTGGAATGTTAATGGATTGCTTTCCAAAATGCAGAATAATGATTTTATTTCTTATGTGTCTGGTTTTGATTTTGTATGTTTTGTCGAGACGTTTGTAGATTTTTTTCAGTCGCCTGTGTTCTCTGGGTACACAGTTTACTGTACACGTGCATTAAAGTTTACGGCTCGAGGAAGGCGTTCCGGTGGGCTGGTGTGTCTTGTAAAAAATGAGATCCGTCGCTTTTTTACGCCTTTGGATGTTGTATCTGATTTGTTCTGTGCTTTTTTTGTTGATAAATCTTTGCTTGGTACCTTAAAACATGTTATTTTCGTATGTGGGTATGTACCTCCGGAGGGGGCGCCATACTATTCCTATTGTGATCAAGAAAATGGGGTTTCCCTGTTAGAAGAATTTCTATGTGATTGTTTACTTTCTGTTAAAAACGATGTGGATGTAATAGTCTGCGGTGACTTGAATAGCAGAATTTCAAATTTCTCATGTGATTTTGAAGAAAGTATGTTTACATACAATGATCAACATAAAAGTGGGCCACCTCATGTACGAAATTCAGAGGATATTGTCCAAAATAATTATGGAAAGCTGTTAATTAATATGTGCACTGCTTTGAAATTGTGTATTCTAAATGGAGTGTGTAAGGGCGACTTTCAAGGTCGCTACACATACATATCCGACAGCGGCAGCAGTGTGAATGACTATTTTTTGATGTCTTATGATTTGTTTTCTACCACTTCCAATAGTTGTGAGATGTATGTGTCTGATAGAACAGAGTCAGACCACATGCCTTTAGAACTGAAATTTGCTTCCTCATGTCATAACTGTGAGCCTGTACAGGTAAACAACAGGCGCTGTACTATTGAAAAATTTGTCTGGAGCGAAGCTCATGCTGATTTGTTTAAAAATGTAATACTTTCCGATGAAATGCAAGTGCGCATGCAAGAGGCAGTCAGACTGGTTGATAATAATATCGAAGAAGCGTTAAGTGTGTTTAATTCTTGTATAAAAGAGGCTGGAGAATGTATGAAGAAACAGGTTTGTATTGGAAAATGTCAGAAAGAAGACGACTGGTATGATATGGAATGTCTAGCTAACAAAGAAATGTGCGTAATTTATTAAACAGATATCGACGTTCTTTGTCAATACCGTCTCGTGTAGCCTACTGCAAAGCCAGGCGAGAATATAAACATCTTTTAAAAAGAAAAGAAAAGCAATATAATGATACTCTGTTGACAGAATTACTTACGTCTGTAAATAATCAGAAAGATTTTTGGGACTGTGTCCGCAAAATTTCCAGAAAAAGGAAGCAACTTGTAAATTATATAAGTTTAGAAACATGGTCTCATCATTTCAGAGATCTGCTAGAAGGAAACGCTGGGTCTCATAATGATCTGGGAAATGAAAATTACATTGATGAATCTGATCATGACGATGACAATCTAAACCGTCCAATTTCTAGAGAAGAAGTTATGGTTGCGCTAAGGAAGGTAAAACCTCGCAAAGCTGCTGGTCCAGATGGAATTATCGGTGAACTGATAAAAACTGCGTGCCAGTCAAGTTTATTTCTAGATTTTCTGGTTAAATTCTTTAACTCCTTATTTGATAAAGGGGTATATCCCAGAAGTTGGTCTGAGTCTATTGTCATCACATTGTAAAAAAAGGCGATTCAAACGATCCAAATAATTACAGAGGAATTTCATTGTGTAATGTTGGCAGTAAACTGTACAGTGCTATTATCAATAGGAGATTACAGGAATGGGTGGAAGAAAATAACATTACTGGGGAATTTCAAGCTGGGTTCAAGAAAAACTATTCTACAGTTGATCACATGTTTACATTAATGGCATTTGTGCAAAAACAGTTTTGTTTAAATCGTAAATTATATGTTGCATTTATTGACTTCGAGAAGGCTTTTGATTCAGTGAATAGAACCTTGCTGTGGCCTATCCTGTTTAAAAATGGTATCCATGGGAAACTTTATAAATGTGTTATAAGTATGTATAATTGTGTAAAAGCAAGAGTGCGATCTGGTGATGCTCTGACAGACTACATAAATTGCACTTCTGGTGTGAAACAGGGCGATGTATGTAGCCCTGTTCTGTTTTCTTTATTCATTAATGAACTAACACAGGAGGTTATACATTGTGGAAGGCACGGTGCACACTTCATAAATGACGTTTTGGAAATTGTCATTCTTCTTTTGGCTGATGAGTGGCCTTGGTGTCAGAAACAGTTGTTGGATTACAAACCCAGTTAAATACTTTGCAAAGAGTTGCTGCTTCATTAGAATTAAAGGTTAATATGGCAAAAAGTATATAAATTGTATTTAGAAAGGGCGGATATCTAGCAGCGAGAGAAAGATGGACGTACAATGGGTCTACAATGCCTGTTGTCAATGTGTATAAATACTTAGGAATATACTTCTCAACGCGTTTGAGTTTTGTCTTCGCTTGCAAAGATTTGACCAGCAGAGCAAAAAATGCGTTACTGTGCATACTAGAGAAATTATCATTGCTAAATAACGATTCCCTTACTTTGTTTTTGAAGTTATTTGATGGCCAGGTTCAACCTATGGTACAGTACGGAGCTGAAGTATGGGGCCTTGATGCAGTTGCTGCAGTACACTGTGAAAAGTTACATCTGTTTGCTTTGAAGAGATTTCTTGGTGTATCATTGCAAACGCCAAATGATTTGGTGTATGGTGAAACGGCTAGATTTCCTATATATTTGAATTCCATTATTAAGTGTGTTCGATACTGGCTGAAAATTACTCAGATGCAAGGTCACAGATTCCCATATAAAGCATATCGAATGTTGTTAGAATTGGACGACAGAGGTAAGAAAAACTGGGTGACTAATGTGAGAGTGAAACTGTGTGAATATGGTTTCGGATTTGTATGGATGAACCAAGGTGTTGGTGACATGAGTGCTTTTATCCATGTATTCCGAGAAAGACTCGTTGATTGCAGTTGGCAAAATTGGAATTGTCATGTACAGAACAGTGACAGATTTGAATTATATAGAACGTTTAATAATCTACGATGTTTACCTGTATATATATCAATGAAAATGGACAAACATTTAAAACGCATCATGGCTAAGTTTAGATTTGGTGTTTCCGATCTCTTTACTCATTATTTTCGTTATAGACAGTCATGTAGTGGAAATTTGATCTGTCCTTTGTGTCGAAATGCAAAAGAGGATGAAGTTCATTTTGTATTGGCTTGCCCAGTACTAGACGAACTTAGACAGGAATTCATCTCAAGAAAGTACTTCAATAACCCATGCCTTTTCAAATTAACCTTGTTAATGTCGTCATCACATGAAAACACGGTTAAACAGTTAGCGATTTATTTATATAAAGCATTCAAAAAGCGAACTATGTATGTAACATAAAGAATACCAAGATCAATTTGAGACATGATTTATGATGTACATCCCCATTCTAAGGGGCTATGGCCTTTAAGAATAAAACATTTGAGTCTTGAGTCTTGAGTCTCTCTCTCTCTCTCTCTCTCTCTCTCTCTCTCTCTCTCTCTCTCTCTCTCTCTCTCTCTCTCTCTCTCTCTGCGAGATACTGCGACTATCTGGTCTGCTAACACTTTCAACAATCATTTCCTTCAGGTAACTGAATCAGTACAAACAGCTGCCAGTGTCATATTCTTTAATCGATATGAGACTCCAGCTGTTCTCCAATCGTTTTGTCAAGAACGATTAAATACTAGAGATTCATTTAGCATCCCCCTTGCTTGCTATTAATGAAGTTGGTTCCTTAATTTCAAAACTTAGAAATAAAAAGCAATGGGTCCAGATAACTTAAATGCTTCTATACTCAAGCTTGCTCTACCTTACATTGTTGATACCCTTACGTATGTTTATAATTTGTGTATTGATCAGAATGTCTTCCTATGTGGTCTAAAGGCAGCAAAAGTCATTCCCTTACCCAAATCAAGAGATCTCACTGATTTAAACAATTTTAGACCGATATCTCTTTTATCCTTTGTATCGAAACCTCTTGAGATGCATGTTCACAAACACCTAACTAAACATATGGAACATCACAAACTGTTCCACCCATTTCAGTCAGGCTTTCGTCGAAATCACTCATGCCACACGGCCTTAACACGCCTCTGTGATGCATGGCTATCAGCTATCAACGAAAGACAACTCACTGGAACTGTTTTCCTCGATTTTAAGAAAGCCTTTGATCTTGTAGACCACAACATATTATTAAACAAAATGACTGCATATGTTCAAAATCCGGCAGTAGTCACCTTCTTTCAGTCATATCTTGAAAACAGGACCCAGCGTGTTTACTTAAACGGTACTTATTCCTCTGAAGGAATAGTGAGCTGTGGCGTTCCACAAGGCTCTGTCCTTGGACCTCTTCTCTTCTGTATTTTTATAAATGACCTACCGATGTACATATCTCACAATGCTGTCATCTGTGATCTGTTCGCTGACGATAGTTCTCTTCACTGTAGTGATACAAACATCATGTCTGTACAAATATCGTTACAACAAAGTATAACTGATGTCTTAGAATGGTGCAACCAAAACCGAATGGTCCTTAATCCGCACAAAACAAAATGTATGGTCCTAGCATCGAGACAGAAACATCAACGACAGCATCTTATGTTGTGTGCGTATAAATAATCACTATTATTATTATTTATGTTGAGCCTAAAAATGAGTGAAACCTTGATCGAGCAGGTTACCGAACACCGTGTCTTAGGCATGATTATTGATGATAATTTTAAATGGCAATCACATATAAATCATGTTTGCAAACAGTTGGCTCGCAATTTTTTTTTTACAAATAAACTCAGTTATTATGTTGAACCACACATCCGGAAATTATTTTTTGAAGCCCATTGCCTTTCTCACATCAACTATGCGTCCACTCTCTGGAGTGGTGCCGGTGAAAATCACATAAAAAAGATATGGGGAGTTTGTATTATACTCCCTGTTTGGCTAGTATACTTACCATGTCAGACAATAGCATTCACGGCAGTTAGTCTGCTCTGCCAGGCCGAAGTTTTTGTGTGGCTAATGCAGTAATAAGACAGTCACGTGATGACCAACCCGCTTCCGCCGTAGGGAGAAGCCTGTGTCAAACTTCCGTACCTCATTCATCGAGGCCTGCGCGCAAGGTAACCCCAGAACCTTGGCGCTAGTGGGGAAGGCAGGGCGGGCATTAGAGTCTGACATGGTAAGTATACTAGCCAAACAGGGAGTATAATACAAACTCCCCATTTTGGCGTCATATACTGTACCATGTCAGACAATAGCAGAATTCATAGGAAAAGGAGGAGGGCGAGTGCCCTAGAGGTTCCTGGGGTTACCCAATATGGATGCATTAGCCGCCACAAAGGATATCCCATTAGAACCATCAGCCCTGGTCATGCGGATGTCCCTTAAATAAAATTTTATGAAGGGATTTTCCGAACGCCAGAAGGCTGCCTCCAGGAGGTGGCGCATGGGAACAGAGTGCTGGAAGGCTGCCGAAGCGGCCAGCGCTCTTAACTCATGAGCCCGGGGGGACAAGACGGGGAGGTCCTTGGAGGCCTGGGAATAGGCCGTTCTGACCGTCTTGGAGAGCCACCTAGAGACAGTGCCAGCTGAGATGTCTTTCATGTTACTGGGGTTGATGGAAAGAAGAAGACGTCTTTGCGAAACGCGCCTGGGGCGCGAGCGTTCCCAGTAGTGTTTTAGACATCGAGAGGGGCAAAGGGCTATGTCCGAAGAGGTGTCTCCCCCTAGTGTATCTGCCAGCGGGCGGATGACGAGGTAAGGAGGGGCACTACCGGGTTCCTGGTTCTTAGCTAGGAATTCGGGAAGGAACTTAAGAGAGACGGAGCCGTCTCTGAGGAAGGCAATGTCTCTGGGGTCCCTGCTAAGGGCATGGATCTCGCCTCGCCTTCTGGCGGAAGCGAGGGCGAGGAGAAAGGTAGTCTTCATAGATAGAAGGT
>CM031599.1:103476337-103493837 GCA_018398815.1 Conus ventricosus
ACCATCGGCACAAAATTTCCTGTTTGTGGATAAATGTATCCATCTTGCCTAACCACAGATATTTAAAACAAATTTTTGAACCCCTACCCCCTTCGTTTTTTTTGTTTTAATGATATAAATAAAACACATTTCCAAAAGCTTTGAGGGATTATCTAATTGTATTTATTTCTGTTTCTTTTCACCCAAGTCTCACGCACATTTTAGCCGAGTTCGCACAGATAAGGCACCTGTTTGTATATACGTGTACAACGTTATTGGGAGTTTGCATTCTCCGTCTATATTTATTTCCACGGCAAAGAATTGTATCTAATAACACTAGAATTTTTTATTATCAAATTTCCAGAAGTGTGCACTGGACTGAATGTCTGAATCAAAAATCTAAAAAACAGACAATGGCAAGATTACTTTTAGCCTGAAAGAGTGTTTGCACAATGCACAATAAAGCATAGTTCGTGTTGTGCTCGTTTGCACACGATCTTCAGCAACAAAACTGGACCTTTTAGACAAAGAAATTTCTAAGAATTAAAGCGGGCAGAACAATTATATATCATATTAATCTTTCTCCGCCGCATAAATACCATCTTTTTCTTATTACACACACTCATATTTTCATCCATGTTTATTTTCCAATATAGAACAAATAAAGCTGCACGATACTGCTAAGCAGAATTAGAGATACTTGCATGTTTTTTTTTTGTTTTTTTGTGTGTGTTTTCTTTCATTTTTTCCACAAGTGTGTGGTACTGAAAATTCATCTCACGAACGGGAACCTTCTGATCATTTCTGACACATTTAGTCTCTATTCATTTTACTAAATGGCCGTGAAATTATGTACTTTCTTGTTCCACCCATCATGAAGGTGGATCATGCGATTTGCAGATGGTCAGCTGGAGGTCTGTACACACAGAAAGCCCAATTCACTGCTGTCATGACTCGGCCATCATTGCGGAAGACTGCTTGACACCACATCATTGTAACTGTGAAGTCATCTGGATGATGCTTCTCTCTCCCACGAGCCCGACATTGTCACATGATCCCCCTTCCCTCCCTTTTTTTCGATCGCTGCTTTACCCTCCTTTTAAAACCCCCCCAACCTCTCCTCATCTTACCTCTAAAGGAGGGTGTTGTGGTGTTTTGTGTTTTTGGGGGGGGGGGTGGTGTGTTGGTGTGTTGAGAGGGGTGTGTGGTGTGTGGTGTGGGGTGGGGGAAGGAGTAGTGTGTATATATAGTAAAAAAACTCGGGGAGAGCGGGCAGCAAGAGCCCCCTCAGAAGAGAAGCCCCCTTAAAGGGCAAGTGTTTCCGGGCCCTTACTCCTGACACTCTGGGGGGGGTTGGACCACACCCGATTCATGACTCCGGAGTCCCTCTGCTCCCCCCTTTTTTTTTTTTTTTCCCCATCTTGGAGAGCCAGGGCTGGATTCGAACCCAGCCCCTCTACATGCTAAATTTTCTATTTAAATGACCCGCTTTAACCACTGAGCCACAGGGACACCTGATATTTGTTGGGGAAATTAAAGCCTTATGAAGTTCACTTTTTTTCCCGCCTTTGACCAATCCGCTTGAACACCCTGGGCCGCTTCTGCCATTGCTTTCGGGGGGGGGGTTTTTTTTCCTTCCCGCAACGGGGGCTTTTCATGAGGCTGTATGCAACGTTCCTACAAATCCCCACTCCAATTTTCTGCGTGAGGACTTGACCTATAGCCTTCTCCCTCAGGCTTTTGCCAGATCACAACTTTTCAGTCTTGTAATTTGACTGCCCCATTCTGTTCTCATATGAAAACCGTGACTCGACATGTCAGCGTTTGGGTTGCTTAGATGGACTACTATGTCTGGCTCATGCCATCTTGCTGATGATCTCTGGGACTCTTCCTTTCTGGGAGGTCTCAGTGCATCCCACATCTGCCCCATCCAGCAGACTCTGCCCATTTTTTCGAGTGGCAATGTTTTTTGGGCCATGATTTGCTGCCTCCTGCCTGAAGAATGTTGGGGTTTTTGAGTCCTGATGCCCCCTTTGGGGTTTTGGGTACTACCCCAGACACTTGCACAATCCTTTGAGCACTTTTGCCCCTCCATGTTACCTTCCTTTAGCCGGGGCATTTACATGGGGCTTAAAACATCTCCACTTTTTGCTTTTCAGGCAAAAGGGGCATGCGGGATGTCTTTTCCCCCCTTCACCAGGTTTTTGGGCATTTTAGGCAGAAGGGGGCAATCCAAATCTAAAATGAACCCGGGGGGGGCCCCATTCCTGTCTTCCAAGGGAGCTTTTTTGGTGCTTCTCCCATTTTCCCATTGCCTTTGGCTCTGCTGACCTTTTTTGGAGGCTTTTTTTGGTTTTCCCTTTTTTCTCATCTCCTTTTTAATCCCAGCTCTTTTCTTTTCCTTTGGCCTTTAAAACCCCTTTCAGTTTTGGGTCCCCCCCATCCTTTTTGGGTCTTTGTCCTTTTTTTCTCTGATTTGGATTTCTTTTTGGCAAATATGCCCAAATTTCCAGTTCCACGGGGGGGGGGGGGGGGGGGTTTTTTTGGGGGGGGGGGGGGGGGGGGGGGGGGGGGGTTTTGGGGGGGGGGGAATGGGGAAAGGGGGGGACCCCCATTTTTGGAACTTGTTTTTTTTTGGCTTATTTTGCCTCCACTGTGCGGGAGATGTCGTAAATCCAAGGCCATAGGGTTTTGTATCAGCATGAACCAGACACCAGACCTTGTATTTGCCAGGGACCCCAAACACGGGTCAATGGCCCCCAAACCCTTCTTCCGCCATCTGTTTGGTTTTTTTTGCTTTTTGTGTGTCTTTCGGGTATCATCATACCATTTTCCCAAAGGCTCTTGACTGTTCTTCTGTGACTTTTTGGAATGGCCTGTTGGGCAACACGAAGACCACAGATTCGGCCACTTTTCCTTTCCTCAGTGAGAGACCCGTGATTTCTTTGGCTTGAACTTCATTCGGGATGGGGAAAACATTCGCCCACCCTCTCCACACATGACTGTCTCGTCTTCCTGGATGAAATCACTGAGTGTCCCATGAAGGCCTTGGAGGAGGCATCTTGATCCATGGGCCAGGTCTGTTTGTCTCGCGTTGTTTGTTCTCTTTAAAGATGATTCCATGCAGCACAACATATGGGGGAAAATTGCACAACCCATTGCAATGCCCATTTCCCAAATTGATCCAATCATTGTGTACCCTGGTAGAGAACCGCATTGAGAAGCCATTGAAGTTTTCTGAGCAGTCGCGGATGTTTTTTGCACATGGAACATCTCAAGACCAACTGTACATCTCTTGGGCACAGACCATATGCTTTGCCAGATCAAGCCACACACGTCCCCCGCTCTCTTTTCTGTTTTTGCTTTTTGGTTGCGTCCCCGACATTGTTGGGGGGTTCTACACAGCCAGCCACGCCCGGATGCCACCTTTCTGCGACATATCCAATACTTGTTTTCCTCAGGGACTTTGGGGCAGCCTTGCTCCAGACAGAAAAAAAGATTTTCCCTTCACGTTCATATGATATTGGCCGAACGGCTGTGTCACTTGAGTTTGCTCTTGGGGGGGTACACACAACTGCCGTCATCCACTGGGCCCCTACTTCTGGTTTTCCCCCAAGCCGATCGCACACCTGTGGGGCCACTCCAGCACCTTGGGACATTTTTTGTAAAGCGGTAAGGGATTTCATTTGGCCCCGGTGTGATTGGCTCTGGGTTTGTCGACCACCTTCTTTATTTCCCCAACTTGGAGGGTTCCCTTGAACTGTTCCTCAAGGGGGTTGGGGGCCACACCCGACCTTGAATGCGGTGGGGCTTTGCCTGTGAGCAGAGTATGTTTTTCCCCAATCTGCTCAAGAACTTTCCTTTTTCCACACTTAGGGTCCCAGATTTTTGGGTGCTCAAAAAGTGTTCTGGGAAACTGGGAAGGGGCTCTGAGAACGCTCTTTTGTCTTTTTCTTTTTGCCTTTCCCCTCCTCGCAGATTCCGCTTTTCTAGGGGGCCGTTTTTTTCTTTCAGTTTTCCCACAGTTTTTCCAAGCCTTGTTTTTTTTAGCGGCAGTGCGGGCTTCATTTCTTCTTAAGGGTTTTTCTTTTGGCTCGATCTTGTCCATCTTTTCTGCTCGGATTTTTTGGAGGGGTTTTTCTCTTGGGGGGAGTTGTACCCATAGGGGTCTCTACATGTGGCATACACAATGTCCCCATATGTGGCTAGTTTTGTTTCCAGGGGGTTTTCCCCATCAGTGCATCGACTTTGGGCATTTTTTCATCCATTTCTCCCAATCTTCATTTCTTTTTGCTCGTGGGAGTTGATTTTTAGCGCCCGGCATCGAGGGGCCTGTGCAAATTCCCATCCGAACCAACAGCGTGGGGTTTTCCCTTGCACGTGGTTTTAAAACCTGGGCCCTTTGGGCTTCCGCGTCTTACTCTGAGCAGTGCGCTGCTGCCATTTAATGAGTCTTTACACATCCCATCTTTGTCCTGTGGGGTCTTTATGCCACGGGGGGTACGAAACGCTTTCCACAACACATGGGTTTCCATTTGGTCCATGTTCATAGTCCGTTTGGGATTTGCAGTCGTGATTTGGTTGGCACCGATGGATTCATCATTCTCTTTCCCCCCTTTTTGGTGAATCCTGGGACATTTTTCTTTTTTCTTAGTAGCCACTGTTTAAGGCAAAGTGGGGAGCCAGCCCACAGAGCCCGGTTCTGGTCTTTTTTCCCGGGCCTCCGGTCTTTCCCGGGCGTCCCCGGCCTATTCCCGGAAGTCCCAAAGGTTTACCCATCATCTGAAAGAAACCGTGGGGAGCGGCAGCAAGAGTCCCCAGAAGGAAAACCCCCTTCAAGCAAATGTTTTTGGCCCTATCTCCGCACCCCTAGGGGGGGGTTGGGCCCCCACCCCGGTTTATGACTCCGGATGTCCCTCTGCTGCCCCCTTTTTTTTTCCCCACTTGGGGCGAGCCATGGCTGGGGTTCGAACCCATGAACCCTCTGGACATGCCATTTTCTCTTAATGACTCGCGCTTTAACCACTGAGCCACAGGACAAACCTGATATTGTTGGGAAATTAAGCCTTATGAAGTTCACTTTTGTTCCGCCTTGACCAATCCAGCTTGAACACCTCTCTGCCGCTTCTGCCATTGCTTTCAGGCTTGTTTTTTTCCTTCCCTGCAACTGAGAGCTGTTTCATGAGGCTGTATGCAGACGTTCCTACAAATCCCCTAGCTCCAATTTCTGCAGTGAGGACTTTGACCTGATAGCCTTCTCTCCTCAGGCTTTTGCCAGATCAGCATACTTTTCAGTCTTGTAGATTTGAGCTGCTCCATTCTGTTCTCATATGGCACCGTGAGCTCGATCATGATCAGCTGCTTGGTTGACTTAGAGTGGACTACTATGTCTGGTCTCATGCCACTCTTGCTGATGATCTCTGGGTGACTTTCTTCCATTCTGGAGGTCTGCAGTGCACTCCCCTTCTCTGCCCCATCCACAGACTCTGCCTGCATGTTTCGAGTGGCACTGTTGTTCTTGGCCATGATTTGCTGCTCTTGCCGTGAAGAATGTTGCGGGTGCTTTTGGATCCTGATGCTCCCTTTGTGGTGTTGGTATAGCCCAGACTACTTGCACAATCCTTTGAGCACTTGGTTGTGCCTCCATGTGTACCTTCCTTTAGCCAGGGCTACTTTACATAGCTTAGACACTGCTCCACTGTTTGCTTTTCATGGCAGAGGGGCATGCAGGTCGTCTGTTTTCCCCCACATTCACCAGGTTTGCATTTGAGGCAGAAGGTCATATGCAGATCTGAGAATGAAGCTGATCCTGAGAGGGGCCATGTGCCAAATGTCATTCCAAAGATGGACTTCTTTGATGCATTCTCCCACGTTGTCCCATTGCCCTTGCTGGCTCTGCTGACTGCTTTTTGGAGTCTTTTTTGGTCTTCTCTTTCTCACTCCCTGAATCATCATGTCTCTTTTGGCTTTTCCTTTGGCCTTTGACCACCATTCAGTTTTTGGTCACCCCCAGTCCTTGTCTGTTGGTCTGTGTGTGTCCTGTTATTTCTCTGATCTTGAGACTTTCTTTTGCAGATCCATCGCTCTTGAACTTTCCATTTTCTGCCTGTCTTCAGCTGGGGCTTGATTGCTTCTACCACCTTGTCTCCTGAGTCCTCCAGCATGCTTTGAAGTCTGATCTTCCCTGCTTTGTATTCCTCCAGGATGGATTTCAGTGGTAGTTTGAGCTTTGCTTGGCGACGTAGTGCGATGTCAGTCAGACAGGTGGGACACCAAGCCATTTCCTTGTGAACTTGTTGATTTTGGCTTCCATTGCCTCCACTGTGCTGGTGCAGATGTCGTATATCATCAGAGGCCATAGGAGCTTTGGTATCAGCATGAACTGCAGACACCATATATATATACATACATATATATATATATATATATAAATAATATATATATATATATATATTATATATAAAATGAAGGTAAAACCCTGGAGTAGGCTGGACACCACTCAGTGATGTGTGGGTGCACTGCTGATCAAAACTGGCCAGTCACAACGCACAAAAATACATTTGAAAATGTTTCCGAAGAAGTCTATTATTGCAGGAAACAGGAGAGCCAAAACTTAGGAGAAATATATAAACCATCAGTCCCAAAACGTACTCTGCAACAATGGCCCTGAAAACAGTAGAGGATTTTTCAAATGTGACAAGAAGTGTGACACGTGTGTACATTCCATAGACACTACATCTTTTAAGTCACGTTGGGATGGGAGAAGGTGGAACATAAGGTCTCAGCTGAACTGTACCACACCTAATGCAATTTATATGATTCAGTGCAAATTACATCAAGATTTCCTCTATGTTGGGTCAACAGTAAATTGAAAAAGAGGTGGGCGAATCATAAAAGCGATGTTAAACTTAGTAAGACTAAAAAATGTACAGTTGCATCACATGTGGCAAGTGAGAAGCATCCACAAGATCAGAATGTTATGTTCCTGAACATTATACCAATTGAGCATGTGTGGACAACAGCAAAATTGCTAGAAAGAGAACTGTATTGGCAGGCTAATTTGGGCACATTATCAACGGGAGGGAATGAAAGGAAAGATTTTGCTTCAGTTATGAAAAAGAGAATTCAGTTCTGAGTGAGCAGAGGGGTGGAGTAGTTGAGATAGTCTTTATTACTTGCTGGAGGGTGGTGGGGGGGGGGGTGGAGAGGGGAGGGGTTTAGGAGGGAGGAGTATGATAGAGTGTAATATATTATGAAAAATCTAAGATTACTCCAGATGGGATGTATAGGATTTTTTTTTTGATTTTTTTTCTTTTCTTTTATAATTATATACTCTCTTTGTGTTAGAACAATGATGATATTTCGTGCCTATTGTAATTCTAAAATATCTTTGTTTCAAAAAAACATATTAAGGAACGCTTTCTTAAATACTGTTGTTTTGAGGTACGCCCCCCCCCCCCCCCCCCCTGGTTGTTCCTTCCTCACTGGCCCTTTTCCATTCTCTTCTAGTTATGATCCCAGTTAGGGTTAAATTGGATATGGTGAAGGTGAGGGAGCTTTGTGGGTGGAATGTTGGGTGTAGTGTGGGTGAGTATGTGTGTGTGTGTTGTGGGTATGTGTGTGTGTGTGTGTGTGTGTGTGTGTGTGTGTGTGTGTGTGTGTGCGCGTGTGTGTGTGTGTGTGTGTGTGTGTGTGTGTGTGTGTGTGTGTGTGTGTGTGTGTGTGTGTGTGTATGTGTGTGTGTGTGTGTGTGGGTGTGTGTGTGAGTGTGTGTGTGTGTGTGTTTGTGTGTGTGTAAGGTGTGAGTGGGTGTGTGTATTAGAGTGAAAGAGATTAAGACACAGAGAGAGAGATGGAGAGGGGGAGAGAGGGGGAGGAGAGAAAAAAAGGGGGGGGCGGGGGGAAGGAAGGGGGGGGAGAGGGGGTAGGATAGAGAGAGAGAGAGAGAGAGAGAGAGAGAGAGAGAGAGAGAGAGAGAGAGAGAGGAGAGAGAGACACTGACACTGACACTGACATTTTTTATTGTCCGTTTAGCAGTTAAGCCTTTTTAGACAAGGGGGTTGGCAAATGCATTCACCGATACAAAAAGCAGAAATTTCATGCGTATACGTACTCACACACACACACACACACACACACATACACACACACACACACACACACACACACACACACACACACACGTCCTCACCTTTCCCTCCGCCCCACCCCGCTACCTTTCTACTATTATCCCCCAACATCCATACCGCCATAATCACACACACTTGACCACTAACCCTTCCCTCTCCCTCCCCCTATTCCGCCAGCCCACACACCCTCCCCAGCCCCCCGCCCTCCCCAGAACATCCGCACATTGGATCATCCTTATGTTTACCGGTATTTTGCTCAATTATCTTTTTTCTCACATACATGGCTTCAGCTATGTATTTAGCCACTTCTTTAACAACACGTTCATTATTATTAGATAACACTGAAGCAACGCTAGCATTATTTTGGTGGAATGAACGAGTATTCAACACACTGCAGCTTTTACGTTTGTCAGCATAAGTAGTACAATGAAACAAAAAATGTTCTTCGTTTTCTAATTCATTTCCACAAGATGGGCAAATAGTGTCATTCGAATATTCAGAACTTAAGAACCATTGCTTACAGTTTTTTAGACCACTAACCCTTAACCTAAATCTGGCCAAACTGATTCTGTGCCATTTATTTGTAACTAACGTTAGGTACTTTTCTGCCTGAAAAATATTTTTGAAGGAACAGAAGTATCTATATTTATCGTTATTATCTATTTCTGCATGCCAATTTTGTTTGAAACAGGAAATGAGTCTGTCTTTGAATTCTGTTATAAAACCATATTCGGAACAAACTCCCTGGTTCAGCTAAACAATACCAAAGCCATTTTCAATCAGAGTCTTTTGTACTTCTGTCACCCAATTAAAGTGACCAGATTCGTGCTGTAACAGAAGCATTTCATAGGCTTGCCTACATATTCTCGACATGGGGAGTCTGACTAGTTTTAACCAGTATTTGATGCATTTTACAGTAGTTGTAACGCGTAGAGAATACCTCCCAGTTTCTCCATATATCAGTTTATTTGATGTATGTAGGGGTACATTCAGATATCTTTTTATGGCAAACATGTGGACATTTTCAATCTGTTTACTGTCTTGTTCTAATCCCCAAACTTCAGCTGCGTATGTTAGGATATGCTGAATTTGTGCATCGAAAAGTTTCCAAAATAAATTTATATCAATAGTGTTTAGTCTTCTTAATGATTTCATAATTTCCATCACTCCTTTTTTTTGCCTTTCTGCAAACATCAGACAGAGCACTGCTAACACTCAACTTTGTGGTAAAAGCCATCCCTAAGTATTTGTACGAGTTAGTTACCTTTACTTCTTCATTTCCATAAAACCATCTTTCTCTGTCACTTAAGTAGCCACCTTTTCTGAAAACCATTACATTTGTTTTGTCAAGATTGACTGTTAACTTTAATCGATCTGCCCCTTCTCTAAGACTATATATTTGATTCTGGAGCCCAATAACAGAGTCAGATAACAAAATAACATCATCTGCAAACAATAATAAAAATATTTCAACTGCACCAGGAATGAGCTGAATACCATGTTTCCATTGCTTGACAAATTCACAGCCAATTCGTTTATGAAAAAGGAAAATAAGAGCGGGCTAAGTAGACATCCTTGTTTCACCCCCCTTGGGCATCCAAAGTAGTCTGAAGAACAACATTTATCTCGTACACATGCTAATACAGAATCGTAAACACTTCGTATTGCTTGATAAAGTTTTCCTTTCACACCACATTTTCTCAAAACTGCCCATAAAACATTTCTGTTCACAGAATCGAATGCCTTTCTGAAGTCCACAAAGGCAACATACAGTTTAGACTTTTTTATAAGAAACTTTTGTACTATCCCATATAGGGTGAAAATATGATCTACGGTACTATAACCTGGTCTGAAGCCTGCTTGCTCTTCTATTATTTTTTCCTCTTTCTCTACCCACTTTGAAAGTCTTTTGTTTAAAATATGTGTATACACCTTACTTACAACACTCGTTAGGGCAATGCCACGATAGTTATCTGGCAGGTTTGGATTTCCCTTTTTATATATTGGAACAACTATAGATCTCGACCAGTCTTCTGGGTAAACACCAAGGTCAAACAATTTATTGAAATAAATAACTAAGAAATCAATAATTTTTAACTGGCATGCTTCAGCATCTCACTAATAATTTTGTCAGGACCAGAACTTTTCCGGCCTTGAGATTACCAATGCTGGCTTGAACCTCATGCCTGGAAATTAGTTCATCGAACAAAACATCTGAGTCATCTGTTGTTTCTCCCACATGGCTAAACTCGATATTTTCCTCTGGAGTAGATGATACATCCACATCATTAAAGACATTGTAAAAATGGTTATGCCACTGTTCAATGGTAATGGAGTTGTATATGGCTGACTTTCTATTGACTGATCGAATAGTTTGCCAAAATACCTTTGGATCATTAATCGACTGATTAAGTTTGGTTAATCTTCTTTGGTCAAATTCCTCTTTTTTCCTGTTTAACAAATATTTGTATTCTTTTCTTTCTTTTACGTACTCTTCTCTTTTTTCTGCACGTGATTTCTTTGAAGCTCGTTTAAATTTCCATAGTGACCCCTTAACTGCCTTCTTTTTTCGATCACATTCCTTGTCAAACCAGTCGTTTTTCTTTTTCTTATTTCCTATTGTTCTCATCATGCAAGAAGCAGCGCTGCAAAGTGATTTAACGAAGAGTTCAATGGAAATATTGACATCTGTATCTAGAGCTT
Source organism: Conus ventricosus (assembly GCA_018398815.1). Taxonomy (NCBI): domain Eukaryota; kingdom Metazoa; phylum Mollusca; class Gastropoda; order Neogastropoda; family Conidae; genus Conus; species Conus ventricosus. The sequence continues at coordinate 103,487,149 of CM031599.1, forward strand.
GGTAGGCGTTCTGTAGGCTTTCATCAAATTCATGAGAACTTAATTCCTCTTCAAAAAAACTAAACAAATCGTCTGACCACACAAACCTATCTTCCACACCTTGTTCAGCTTCAGCTGGCTTTTCCACATCCTGTCCTACATTTGTCCACTGAAATTTAACTGGTAAATGCCAGGAGTCAATACGGTCTCCGACATTCAGCTTACAATGTTGCGTAGAAAACATATCCTGAGACATAATGACATAATCGATCACACTAGAGCCGTGAGGAGAAACATACGTAAAATCCCCAGCAGACTCACATTCACCACAACCGTTAACTATGACACAGTTGATCATGCAACATAAATTCAACAACGATTTACCGAAACTATTTATAGCATCATCTTTGAAAATCTGTGCAAAACATCATCAGTCACACAATCGTCATCATCAATATCAGGTGAGTAATTAGTCATCACTTCGGGTGTTGGTTGTTCAGATCCTGTTCTTGCATTGAGGTCACCCATTATCAAAACAATATACGTTTTCATTTTCTGTAGCCTGCAAGATACATTCTTCCCCAAGTTCACAATCCCATCTTTGATTTCCATTGAATTGTACAAAGGACCATTTTCAGGGACAACATAACATGCGAACAATAACACATCTCTATCCGAGTTAAATACACATCTGTCAATCCGTATGGCCACAACATTTTCACAATTAACATTGACTACTGAAATATATCTGGAAAAGGATTTGCGCACTAACAGAAGAACGCCACCAGAATGTCTTCCATGATGTGACAATTTTCTTGCTGTAGCAGTAAACTTAACAAAGTCTTGAAGGATATTACTGAAATCAAAAGAACTATCCACAAAAGTCTCTGTCAAGCACGCAACATCAAACGTCGAAATGTAATCCATGAAAGAAAAGTCATTAAGCTTACTGTACAAGTTTTCCACATTGTAAACAAGAAATGTCACTTCCTCAAGATGATCCGGCCTGTCCTACCGTGTAGTCGTCCGTGTAGTTCGCCTGGGTCGTGCGTCATTGGCAGGGCTCTTGTTGACAGGGGGTGACAAGAAGCGGTGTAGACTGCCGTCGCCACGTCCACCTCGTCCCGCCCCACCTTTGCCACGACGCACACCACGTCGCCCCGTGCAGGGTCAGACTGGCTGACCTCGTTGAAGCGACGAGGGGAATCCCCGTCTCTGCTTTCGCGTACTTTCTGCTGCCCTCTGCCCTCTGTTGCGCTGTCAGCTGCCGGCTTCCTAACGGTATCGGCGTTGGCCTCGGAAGCTGTTCCTCTGGCATCAGCGTCGGCGTGGTCGTCTCCTGCGGCTGCTACCTCCGCATAGGTTCTGGGGTCCGGTCGTTTTGGTTCCACAACCAGTCTGCCTCTCTTAAAGTAGGCCACTTTCCCCTCCTTCCTGGCTTCTGCCACAATACTGGCTTGTTGTTTGGTCAGGTCGTTGGACACTGTCACACCTTTCGCTTTCAGTCTTTCTCTGAAACCACGGTCTGTGATCACTGCCATCTTCTTCTTCCACTGACTAAACTTGACCACCATTGGTTTGGGTCGGCCGTCTCTGTTCTCCCCTACCCTGTGAGCTCGGGCGATGTCATCGGTTGTCCATTTCATCGGCCCCTCCACACTGTTGAGGGTATCGGCGATCAGTCTGGCACAAGTGTCATAGTTTTCAGACTTGGCCATCTCAGGCACACCGTAGAAGCGAAGGTTATCTCGACGTGAGAAACCTTCCAGTCTGTCATGATTTTCTTTCAAACAGTCCATTTCACTTTTCATTTTTTCGACACTGGAGGTGAGTTTCCGGAATCCTTTTTCATTTTCGGCACACTGCCTAAACAAATCCCCAACGTCGTCTCTGGTTTCATCTAAGGACGAAGCAATCTCTTGTATATTCTTTTCAAGGCTGTCACATCGTCTCCCAATCTCCTCACACTTGCTTCTCACCAGTCCGATGTCAGATCTGATGGCGCCTATATTACTTTCCATGCTGGACAAACGACTGACAATAGATTCGAACCTCTCACTTTGAAGTCTGAGGGTGTCCAGTATCTGTGATGCTACGTCAGAGGAGAAACCTGAGTCTGCGGTGAGCTGGGAAGGGGAAGTCATGGTAATCCTGTCACTGCTGGTTTCAGTCACTGTATCACTGTTTGCAGTAGCCCCCTCTGTGCGGCACTCGTTGTCTGTAGGCCCAGGGTTCATTTCCACATCGCCACAACATAAGAGGTATGCAGCGACAAACACGAACAACACACCCTGCAGTTTGTTCCGTACGGCCACCACTCTAGTTCGCATTTTCAACACGAACTTGACACGCTTCGACATAAAGTTCAGAAACGTGCCAAGGAACAGGCCACAACTTGCCCGAAATCGCACGTTGTCCACAGGCATGGTCACTGATAGTCACAAATTTTATGTCACTGTCATCAGTACACTTGCCGCTAGGTGACTGTCAGGTCAGGTTCTGCCAAAAGGCACTGAGTAAAGCGCTAATTAACAAAAACGACTAATTTCCAAGAGAGCTCAGGAAAAAGCGTGTTGTCGCCACAGTGAGATCATCTCAGCCCCGAGAGAGAGAGAGAGAGAGAGAGAGAGAGAGAGAGTATGTGTTTGTATGGTTGTTTACCTGATTAAAGTGTGGGCTGGGTGGAAGATAGATTGTAGTGAACAGTGTTTGCAGAGGATTTTGTTTTAAGCTCATGGCGGTGTGATGGATAGTGGATGGTTGTCTTCGACACCAGTGTGCGGTGTGACGACGGGACAGTACAGTTGTACTCTCTTTTTTAACACTGAGATGTTTTAACTTCGTTTTATTGGTAGGTTTTAATTTTAATATTCTTAAAAGTAATATAGGTACATTATATTATTATTTAGGATGGCAGTTTGCTTTGTGTATGATGTGTGGGGAGTTATGCAAATGGTTCAGCTTAACATCTTTACTGCTATTGGGTGGCAGCTTCTATTACTTCCCGTGTGCTACTGCTGTTGTTTTGCGGGGTCTCGCTACTATATAACTTTAACCTATAATTCCAAAAATCAGTTATCAAAAGAAAATGAAAGTTTAGGGCTGTATGTAAGGTGATTTTAGGATTTCCTCATGCCCCCCTCCCCTATGCACATCCTACATTGGGGGGGGGGGGGGGGGGGGGGTGGGAGGGGGGGTGCTTTTACATATGTGAAAATAAGGATAGAGAGGGTAGCCTATGGAGTGGGTGGGGGGTGGGGGGGGGGGGGGGGGGAGAGATGTCTATACTGTTAGTGGGCTCAGCTTTTAAAGTCAAACCTAGGGGAGCCATGATAATATGATATAGTATGTTGTGAGTGTGTGTGTGTGTGTGTGTGTGGGTGTGTGTGTGTGTGTGTGTGTGTGTGTTGTGTGTGTGTGTGTGAGTGTGTGTGTGTCTGTCTGTGTGGGTGTTTGAGGGGGGTGTATGGTTGTTCTGTGGGTGCGTGGTTGGGTGGGTGGGAGTGTGTATATACATAACTGTTTTTGTTGCAGATGCTGACGAAGCCTAAATAAAAGGCGAAAGCTTCATTTTATAAAAAACATGAAGAGTGTGTGGTTGGTGTGCCTGCATTTTATTTTTGTGCGTTATATATATATACATATATATATATATATATATATATATATATATATATATATATATATATATATATATATATATATATATATATATATATATGAATATATGATATAACCAAAGAGCCTAAAATGATTTTAAAAGTGCTCGACCCCTTGGGGAGCAACATTTGTCAATGATGTTAAAAAGGAAGGTTAAAACTCGAGGTTAAAACTCTACAAATTTGTTTCGAGCGTGTTGCGCTGTCATCAGGATGTTTTTGGTTTGCCCACCGCCGATGTTATATAGCGTGTGGGCTCCCGTTGCGGTTGTTTGCACGTGCGGGTTGGCTGCACGTGTTTTGGGGGGCTTTCAGGTTTTTATTTTGGGTGTGTTCACTAACAACGATTTCCATTTATGCCTGCAGTTGTTTACTATTTCTGTTTGGTGTTTAAAGTTGCTAAGTGTGGTTTGCATAGTATTAACCATTTTTCAGTTAAACATAGGTTGCACCTTTTTGAAACACTGCTGTATGGTGATGCTCTTTTTATGATTTTCCAGGATATATTGTAGCTTGTTTTTGCATCTTTAAGTTTCCAGATATATTTGCTCAGTTCTGTTTGGTTTTTATATTTTTCTTTATTGAATGACTGTTTGTGGTTTGCATATCTGGTTTTGAAGTGGTTTTCAGTGATCCCTATGTATGTTTCTTTTTCATTTTCTGATGTTACAGTAGCCTGGTATACAATGTTGTTTTGGAGACATTTATTGTTTAGTGGGCACTGGTCCTTTCTCGTGCAATTGCAAGATTTCCTTTCTTCACCCTTCTTTGCTGTGTTGATTTTCATTTTGTTGGATGCGTCAATCAGGTTTTTGAGGTTGGGCATACATGAGTACGATAGTTTGACAGTGTTTTTGTTAAATATTTTGGACAGTTTGTGTTCTTTTGGAAATGAAGTTGCTAGGATTTTGAAGAATTCTTTCCCTATGTTTGTTTTGAGTTTCCCGTCGTATGGGGGGTTATACCATATGATTTTTCTTTTCCTATTTTTCTTGCTTTTATTTGTGTTGTTGTCCGGATTGTATTGTAGTTTGTAGTTGTATCCACTTGTTTGTAGTGCCTCCTGGTATTCCACTGCTGCATGTTGGAACACTCTCTCATTGCATGACAGGTTTGATAGTCTCTTGTTTATGCCATGGGTATGGTCTTTAATACAGATGGTGGATGGTTACTTTTGGTGTGTACATAAAGAGGTGTATCGTTGGGTTTCTTGTATGGTTTATATATATAATTGTTGAGATCCAGTGTTATTTCTAAGTAGACTTTTACCCATCCATAGATGAGGAACTACTCTCCAAAGCCCTGAAGTTTGCCAGTAACCACACAGACATAACAGGGTCAGAAATGGAAATCATTCTCCACACCAAGAAAACATTACTACACAGCCGAAATGAAACCTGGATCAGGAAAACCAACAGAAACTCAACATTCGACGTAACCATGGGTTCATATGATGGTGCAGAAACATGTGAACTGGTCGGACTATTCATGCTGTCCAACATCAAGAAAAAACTCGGAAAACAAGTCGGACTATACAGAGACGATGGCCTTGCTGCACTAACCAACAATCCAAGAACCATCGAAAACAAGAAGAAAGAACTATGCAAAATCTTCCAAAACTACAACTTAAAGATTACCATTGAAGCAAACAAAAAGGTAGTGAACTACTTAGACATAACACTGGATCTCAACAATTATATATATAAACCATACAAGAAACCCAACGATACACCTCTTTATGTACACACCAAAAGTAACCATCCACCATCTGTATTAAAGACCATACCCCATGGCATAAACAAGAGACTATCAAACCTGTCATGCAATGAGAGAGTGTTCAACAATGCAGCAGTGGAATACCAGGAGGCACTACAAACAAGTGGATACAATTACAAACTACAATACAATCCGGACAACAGCACAAATAAAAGCAAGAAAAATAGGAAAAGAAAAATCATATGGTATAACCCCCCATACGACGGGAAACTCAACACAAACATAGGGAAAGAATTCTTCAAAATCCTAGCAACTTCATTTCCAAAAGAACACAAACTGTCCAAAATATTTAACAAAAACACTGTCAAACTATCGTACTCATGTATGCCCAACCTCAAAAACCTGATTGACGCATCCAACAAAATGAAAATCAACACAGCAAAGAAGGGTGAAGAAAGGAAATCTTGCAATTGCACGAGAAAGGACCAGTGCCCACTAAACAATAAATGTCTCCAAAACAACATTGTATACCAGGCTACTGTAACATCAGAAAATGAAAAAGAAACATACATAGGGATCACTGAAAACCACTTCAAAACCAGATATGCAAACCACAAACAGTCATTCAATAAATATAAAAACCAACAGAACTGAGCAAATATATCTGGAAACTTAAAGATGCACAAACAAGCTACAATATATCCTGGAAAATCATAAAAAGAGCATCACCATACAGCAGTGTTTCAAAAAGGTGCAACCTATGTTTAACTGAAAAATGGTTAATACTATGCAAACCACACTTAGCAACTTTAAACACCAAAACAGAAATAGTAAACAACTGCAGGCATAAATGGAAATCGTTGTTAGTGAACACACCCAAAATAAAAACCTGAAAGCCCCCCAAAACACGTGCAAACAACCGCAAACGAGCTATATAACATCGGCGGTGGGCAAACCAAAAACATCCTGATGACAGCGCAACACGCTCGAAACAAATTTGTAGAGTCTTAACCTCGAGTTTTAACCTTCCTTTTTAACATCATTGACATATATATATATATATATATATATATATATTATATAATATATATAATATATATATATATATATATATGTGTGTGTGTGTGTCTGTGTCTGTGTGTGTGTGTCTATGTGTGCGTGCGTGTGTGAAATTAAGCTTCTGGTTTGCACATATTTTCACTTATCACTGCTACCCAACCAGTCCTCTGCTACCATTGTCAAAGAGAAAGACTTCTCCCTTCATAACAAAAGGCCACTCTTTTGCCACACTGCCGTGATTTTAGTAGCATCACATACATCCAGCAGCAGAAACCA
>CM031599.1:103498837-103508837 GCA_018398815.1 Conus ventricosus
GTTAGACTGAAGATTTAGAGTCTCCTCTTTTTCTTATCGGAGATTTCTTTTCTAAATCAACAGCACATGTCATCTGCAGAGCTAGTCGCTGGATCAGTATTCCAACAAACCAATAAGGTGTTTCTGCCACGGTACAACAGTGACTTGTTGACTCTCCCAGTGACGGCACTATCACTGTCAATCTTTCCCACACAAACAAAAGTTGCCAATCATACCCTTATCAAAATAAAATGCCGCCTGAATTTCCACTTTATTTTTCTTACTCAGCAGTCAACTTTTAATGATAAGGAAATGGATATCTAAAATCAATACAACCGTTGACAAACGTTTCGGTACGGCAAGCGAAATACATTTAAAAAAAAATACCCGCAAATCATGAAAGAAAAATTCATCAAGTGTAGAATGCAAAATCTCAACATTGAAAGAAGATACGTTGGTCCATCAGGATGATGCTGTCTCTCATACTGTGCAGAAGTGGTACGTACGGGCTGGGGGAAGGGAGGGGAGGCGCTTTCACACCAGGACTGGTTTTGTTTAACAGGAGCAACAGGAGGACACGACCTGCTGATGGTCGCTAGTGTTCGTCCACTTCGTCCTCTTCTACTTCTGTTGCCATGGAAACACCATGTACACCCCATGTGCACAATTGTGCTGCCTGTCTTCATCAATGTGCTGCCTGTCATCATCAATGTGCTGCCTGTCCTCATCAGTGTGCTGCCTGTCTTCATCAATGTGCTGTCTGTCCTCATCAATATGCTGCCTGTCATCATCAAAGTGCTGTCTGTCATCATCAATGTGCTGTCTGTCCTCATCAATGTGCAGTCTGTCATCATCAATGTGCTGTCTGTCCTCATCAATGTGCTGCCTGTCCTCATCAGTGTGCTGCCTGTCATCATCAATGTGCTGCCTGTCCTCATCAATGTGCAGTCTGTCATCATCAATGTGCTGTCTGTCCTCATCAATATGCTGCCTGTCATCATCAATGTGCTGTCTGTCATCATCAATGTGCTGTCTGTCCTCATCAATGTGCTGTCTGTCATCATCATAGTGCTGTCTGTCCTCATCAATATGCTGCCTGTCCTCATCAATGTGCTGCCTGTCCTCATCAATGTGCTACCTGTCCTCATCAATGTGCTGTCTGTCATCATCAATGTGCTACCTGTCCTCATCAATGTGCTGTCTGTCCTCATCAATGTGATGTCTGTCATCATCAATGAGCTGTCTGTCATCATCAATGTGCTGTCTGTCATCATCAATGTGCTGTCTGTCATCATCAATGTGCTGCCTGTCCTCATCAATGTGCTGTCTGTCATCATCAATGTGCTGGATGTCCTCATCAATATGCTGCCTGTCCTCATCAATGTGCTGTCTGTCATCATCAATGTGCTGTCTGTCATCATCAATGTGCTGCCTGTCCTCATCAATCTGCTGTCTGTCATCATCAATGAGCTGTCTGTCATCATCAATGTGCTGTCTGTCATCATCAATGTGCTGTCTGTCATCATCAATGTGCTGTCTGTCATCATCAATGTGCTGCCTGTCATCATCAATGTGCTGGATGTCCTCATTAATGTGCTGCCAGTCCTCAGCAATGTGCTGCCTGTCCTCATCAATGTGCTGGATGTCATCATCAGTGTGCTGCCTGTCATCATCAATGTGCTGCCTGTCATCATCAATGTGCTGTCTGTCATCATCAATGTGCTGCCTGTCCTCATCAATGTGCTGCCTGTCATCATCAATGTGCTGGATGTCCTCATCAATGTGCTGGATTTCCTCATCAATGTGCTACCTGTCCTCATCAATGTGCTGGATGTCATCATCAATGTGCTGCTTGTCATCATCAATGTGCTGCCTGTCCTCATCATCAATGTGCTGCCTGTCCTCATCAGTGGGCTGCCTGTCATCATCAATGTGCTGCCTGTCCTCATCAATGTGCTGCCTGTGCTCATTAATGTGCTGCCTGTCATTATCAGTGCCTGTCATCATCAATGTGCTGCCTGTCATCATCAGTGTGCTGCCTGTCCTCATCAATGTGCTGCCTGTCCTCATCAGTGTGCTGCCTGTCATCATCAGTGTGCTGCCTGTCCTCATCAATGTGCTGCCTGTCATCATCAATGTGCTGACTGTCATCATCAATGTGCTGGATGTCATCATCAGTGTAATGCCTGTCATCATCAATGTGCTGTCTGTCCTCATCAATGTGCTGTCTGTCATCATCAATGTGCTGGATGTCCTCATCAGTGTGCTGCCTGTCCTCAGCAATGTGCTGGATATTATCATCAATGTGCTGGATGTCATCATCAATGTGCTGTCTGTCATCATCAGTGCCTGTCATCATCAATATGCCACCTTTCCTCATCAATGTGCTGCCTGTCCTCATCAGTGTGCTGCCTGTCCTCATCAGTGTGCTGCCTGTCCTCATCAATGTGCTGCCTGTCCTCATCAGTGCCTGTCATCATCAATGTGCTGCCTGTCATCATCAATATGCTGCCTGTCATCATTAATGGGCTGCCTGTCCTCATCAATGTGCTGCCTGTCATCATCAATGTGCTGCCTGTCATCATCAATGTGCTGCCTGTCCTCATCAATGTGCTGCCTGTCCTCATCAATGTGCTGCCTGTCCTCATCAGTGTGCTGCCTGTCCTCATTAATGTGCTGCCTGTCCTCATTAATGTGCTGCCTGTCCTCATCAATGTGCTGCCTGTCCTCATCAATGTGCTGCCTGTCCTCATCAGTGTGCTGTCTGTCATCATCAATGTGCTGCCTGTCCTCATCAATGTGCTGCCTGTCCTCATCAATGTGCTGCCTGTCCTCATCAATGTGCTGCCTGTCCTCATCATGTGCTGCCTGTCGTCATCAATGTGCTGCCTGTCCTCATCAATGTGCTGCCTGTCCTCATTAATGTGGTGCCTGTCATCATCAATGTGCTGCGTGTCATCATCAATGTGCTGCCTGTCCTCATCAATGTGCTGCCTGTCATCATCAATGTGCTGCCTGTCCCAATCAATGTGCTGCCTGTCATCATCAATGTGCTGCCTGTCATCATCAGTGTGCTGCCTGTCCTCATCAATGTGCTGCCTGTCCTCATCAGTGCCTGTCATCATCAATGTGCTGCCTGTCATCATCAATATGCCTGTCCACATCAATGTTCTGCCTGTCCTCATTAATGTGCTGCCTGTCCTCATTAATGTGCTGCCTGTCCTCATTAATGTGCTGGATGTCATCATCAGTGTGCTGCCTGTCATCACCAATGTGCTGCCTGTCATCATCAATGTGCTGCCTGTCCTCATCAATGTGCTGCCTGTCATCATCAATGTGCTGCCTGTCCTCATCAATGTGCTGCCTGTCATCATCAATGTGCTGGATGTCCTCATCAATGTGCTGGATTTCCTCATCAATGTGCTGGATGTCATCATCAGTGTGCTGCCTGTCATCATCAATGTGCTGCCTGTCATCATCAATGTGCTGCCTGTCCTCATTAATGTCCTGCCTGTCATTATCAGTGCCTGTCATCATCAATGTGCTGCCTGGCCTCATCAATGTGCTGCCTGTCATCATCAATGTGCTGCCTGTCATCATCAATGTGCTGCCTGTCCTCATCAATGTGCTGCCTGTCCTCATCAGTGTGCTGCCTGTCATCATCAATGTGCTGTCTGTCATCATCAATGTGCTGCCTGTCCTCATCAATGTGCTGCCTGTCCTCATCAATGTGCTGCCTGTCCTCATCAGTGTGCTGCCTGTCCTCATCAATGTGCTGCCTGTCCTCATCAATGTGCTGCATGTCCTCATCAATGTGCTGGATGTCCTCATCAATGTGCTGCCTGTCCTCATCAGTGTGCTGGATGTCATCATCAATGTGCTGCCTGTCATCATCGATGTGCTGGATGTCATCATCAATGTGCTGCCTGTCCTCATCAGTGTGCTGCCTGTCCTCATCAGTGTGCTGCCTGTCATCATCAATGTTCTGCCTGTCCTCACCAATGTGCTGCATGTCCTCATCAGTGTGCTGCCTGTCCTCATCAGTGTGCTGCCTGTCCTCATCAGTGTGCTGCCTGTCCTCATCAATGTGCTGCCTGTCCTCATCAGTGGGCTGCCTGTCATCATCAATGTGCTGCCTGTCCTCATCAATGTGCTGCCTGTCCTCATTAATGTGCTGCCTGTCATTATCAGTGCCTGTCATCATCAATGTGCTGCCTGTCCTCATCAGTGTGCTGCCTGTCCTCATCAATGTGCTGCCTGTCATTATCAGTGCCTGTCATCATCAATGTGCTGCTTGTCCTCATCAGTGTGCTGCCTGTCCTCATCAGTGGCTGTCTGTCCTCATCAATGTGCTGCCTGTCATCATCAATGTGCTGCCTGTCCTCATCAATGTGCTGTCTGTCATCATCAGTATGCTGCCTGTCCTCATCGATGTGCTGGATGTCATCATCAGTGTGCTGCCTGTCATCATCAATGTGCTGTCTGTCCTCATCAATGTGCTGTCTGTCATCATCAATGTGCTGGATGTCGTCATCAATGTGCTGGATGTCCTCATCAGTGTGCTGCCTGTCATCATCAATGTCCTGCGTGTCATCATCAATGTGCTGTCTGTCCTCATCAATGTGCTGTCTGTCCTAATCAATGTCCTGCCTGTCATCATCAATGTGCTGGATGTCCTCATCAGTGTGCTGCCTGTCCTCATCGATGTGCTGCCTGTCATCATCAATGTGCTGGATGTCCTCATCAGTGTGCTGCCTGTCCTCAGCAATGTGCTGGATATCATCATCAATGTGCTGGATGTCATCATCAATGTGCTGTCTGTCATCATCAGTGCCTGTCATCATCAATATGCCACCTGTCCTCATCAATGTGCTGCCTGTCCTCATCAGTGTGCTGCCTGTCCTCATCAGTGTGCTGCCTGTCCTCATCAATGTGCTGCCTGTCCTCATCAGTGCCTGTCATCATCAATGTGCTGCCTGTCATCATCAATGTGCTGCCTGTCCTCATTAATGTGCTGCCTTTCCTCATCAATGTGCTGCCTGTCATCATCAATGTGCTGCCTGTCCTCATCAATGTGCTGCCTGTCATCATCAATATGCTGTCTGTCCTCATCAATGTGCTGCCTCTCATCATCAATGTGCTGCCTGTCATCGTCAATGTGCTGCCTGTCATCATCAATGTGCTGCCTGTCCTCATCAATGTGCTGCCTGTCCTCATCAATGTGCTGCCTGTCCTCATTAATGTGCTGCCTGTCATCATCAATGTGCTGCCTGTCATCATCAATGTGCTGCCTGTCATCATCAATGTGCTGCCTGTCCTCATTAATGTGCTGCTTTTCCTCATCAACGCGACAAGAAAGATCGGCGTCACTCTGTCTATCTGGTTGTGATGTATTTCCGCGTGACCCACTGTCTCTAAGGTCGGCTGCCAGAGACGCGTCGTCCACTGATGATCTTTTAGAACCTGCAGCATCCTCCCCTGCTGCTGAAACGTCTGCATGGTGTCTGGATGTTGTAGCTTCACTGTCACATGATCTCTCCTGAAGAAGATCGCCTACATGTCCTTCGTTGCCCTGTCCGCAATGCTGACCTGCTTTCTGGTGAAGTCTTTGGCCACTATCTCTCACTTGATTTCCTGTGACTTTGCCGTCGTGACCCCTGACGACCAGCATCTTGGCTTTCCAATGACTGACATGACTTACCGTTGTCTTGTGTTAATAGCCACTGTGTTGCCACGTGAAACCGAAATCGGGAACTGGTTTCTCTCGAGATATGGACATTCATACATCTAGATAGATTAGATGTTCAAGGCAATACACTTTCAATCAACGATTCTAAGAATGAGAAGAAGGAACTGAATATAACTAAGATGGTTGACATTTTGAACGAATGACCAGGCCAGGTCTTGCAACGGAAAAAATACTGCTAGTACTATGGCAGGAGGTAAATTGCTATAGCACGGAAACATGTCACATGGTCGACATCCCATCTATCAAAGATTCTGAAAAGAACCTCGCGCCAATAATATCCAAGCTTTAAAAAAAGTCAACAAACACCTTGAGTGGCAACTTATCATTATCTTGGTTTCGAAATCAAATGGGAACTTACACCGTTATCACCATGATTATACCGATGTTCAGTTCAAACTGACAGTCTGATAGGTTTAGGACATTTGAAGGTAAAACAGCCGTGCCCCCTCCCCTCCGCCCTCGTTCCCATTCCCTAAACTTCACCTCCAACCACACACCTGCCAGATGTTTTGACCATTAACACGTGAGTGAGGCCAGGTCAACACTGGCACTCCTCCATACTGGGAATGTATACAGTGCAACGACAACCATCCTTTCTTGTGGCAAACACACTCTAATCTGTTATTATTAATCATTCTCGAGTAGCGCATGCGCGTGTATTCAGGCAGGAACATAAACCCACAAATTTCCGGACAGCTCATAAAGGAGTGTGATTTGTTTTGCTCTTGTCTGCCAGAATGATCACGGAGTATTGGCAAAGACGCGGAGATGAAGAGCCAGATTGTTGCTCGCCTGCTAAAAAAATGAAATTAGATTAAAAAAATCAATGCTCTCATTCAGACCCGCCTGTCTTTGAAATGCCATCTGTTATTAGCTCACCGTTATTTTCATATAATTCGGCGTGAGCGGCTTCCCTCTGCTCTGTAAAATCAAACGTGAACACCAGGACCATGTCTAGAAAATGCGATATTGATACACGATATGGATGATAGGGACACTGTACAGGCAATGCGATATTGATACACGATATGGATGATAGGACACTGTACAGAAAATGCAATATTGATGCACGATATGGATGATAGGGGCACTGTACAGACAATGCGATATTGATACACGATATGGATGATAGGGACACTGTACAGACAATGCGATATTGATACACGATATGGATGATAGGGACACTGTACAGACAATGCGATATTGATACACGATATGGATGATAGGGACACTGTACAGACAATGCGATATTGATACACGATATGGATGATAGGGAAACTGTACAGACAATGCGATATTGGTACACGATTTGGATGATAGGGACACTGTACAGACAATGCGATATTGATACACGATATAGATGATAGGGACACTGTACAGACAATGCGATATTGATACACGATATGGATGATAGGGACACTGTACAGACAATGCGATATTGATACACAATATGGATGATAGGACACTGTACAGACAATGCGATATTGATACACGATATGGATGATAGGGACACTGTACAGACAATGCGATATTGATGCACGATATTGATGATAGGGACACTGTACAGACAATGCGACATTGATACACGATATGGATGATAGGGACACTGTACAGACAATGCGATATTGATACAGGATATGGATGATAGGGACACTGTACAGAAAATCACATGCAACGTGGATGGCATGGACAATGTGATGATAGGGACACTGTACAGAAAATCACATGCAACGTGGATGGCATGGACAATGTGGATGAAAGGGCACTGTGGAGAACACAGCAAAGATCGTAAATTACAGGGACAACATAGAGAAAATAATACACAACGAAGATTGAAGGAATTACATATATCTGATATATAAACAATTCTGTCATAATGCTACGAAGTCTCTATCCTTCGTGTTCATGTGGTATATCTATCTAACTACAAGAGGTATACATATATAGACAGACAGACAGATAGTTTCAAAATGAAGTGATTGAGGGCGGAAAATGAAGCAACATTTAGAAAGAGAGGAGGTTAGTTACCGCCACGGACACAGACAAACAAAGTACAGGACAAAACACAATGCATTTCGACTCTTCGGTCTTCTTCAGGCAAAAACAAATAACATTTAGGACAGTGAAAACGAAGAACGAGAAACAACTTATCGCCTCATACTCGGCGCAAAAATAAAATGGCCCCTGGACGAAACGAGGCCGCCAAGGAGGGGACCATGGGAGCCGGGATAGTAATGATGACCATGATGATAATGGTATTAAAGACAATAATAGTGATAATAGGGGCTATGATGAGAACGCATATGATAAGAGGAGGGATACCAGTAAGGTGGGTTTATTTTTTTTTAAATTAAAAAAAAAGGGGGGGGGGGGGTGAAACAGTGGGCTTTGTAGTTTGTTTTGTAACATGGTATGATATATTAGTGACGGTAGTGATTATGGTGGATTAATAATAGTGCTGATGGACAGATAGATCGACAAGTGTGTGTGTGTGTGTGTGTGTGTTGTGTGTGTGTGTGTGTGTGTGTGTGTGTGTGTGTGTGTGTGTGTGTGTGTGTGTGTGTGTGTGTGTGTGTGTGTGTGTGTGTGTGCTTTATTTATCTCTGATTGCTTCAGTGACTGGGGATATGACATTAAACTGTTTAACAGAAAATGCCTGTCTAATCGACGTTCTGGTGGTATTGGAATAGCCATCAAAAGCAAGCTATCTACGTGTGTGGAGATTTTACCTTATTCTGGTGGATGTGTGGCTTGGTGTCTATTAAAAAGATCATTGTCAGGTTATGATGAAGACTGTCTGATTGGTGGCGTATACATCCCTCCCGAAAGTTCAGTTTATAGCAATGTTGAACTGTTTGATGTGATTGA
Source organism: Conus ventricosus (assembly GCA_018398815.1). Classification (NCBI taxonomy): domain Eukaryota; kingdom Metazoa; phylum Mollusca; class Gastropoda; order Neogastropoda; family Conidae; genus Conus; species Conus ventricosus. Next base: position 103,507,434 of record CM031599.1, read on the forward strand.
AACGGAATTGCTATCATTACAAGATAAATATAAGGATTGTTATGTTTTGTTGTTGGGCGATTTAATGCTTATACCAAAAGTATGAATGATTTTATTGATATGAATCAGTTCACTCAGTCTGTGTTCTCCGATGTTCTCTATGATATGAGCGAAGAAATTTCCAACCTTGTCAAAGATCATCTCAAGATAAGCAGAGGCCTAATAATTATGGTTATCGTCTCTTAGATTTATGTAAATCACTGTCAATATACATTTTAACGGAGGAATTGGTTCAGATGCTGGTATTGGAACATACACATGTAAAGGAAGCACAGTTGTTGATTATATCATTGGTTCTAGATATTTGATGGAAAATGCAAGAAGTTTAAAGTTGATGTTTTTGATGCGTTGTTCTCTGATGTGCATTGCCCATTATGCCTGTCTCTTCCAGTTAAAACCTGTTTTGATTTCAATGAACCTAATGGTACAAACACTCTCTGCATCACAGGTATGATGGTGCAGAGATTAGAAGATTGGATAACAACAAATGTAATGAATATAAAGAACATTTAGCAAATTACAATGTTGATGAAATTGTAACTTTATTTGAACAAGGCACAATATCAATCAGTGAAATGAATAAGCGGTTTTCGTCAATTCTTGTTGATTCAGCGAAGGATACATTTGGTACTTACTCTAATACTTACAATAATAGATATTCAACGAGGCAGAATCAAAGCTGGTTTGATAAGGAGTGTAAGGTTTCTCGAAGCCATACTTTAAAGCAAAGCAAAAGTTAAATGTTCAAATACTGTGCCTAATCTAAATAATCTTGCTGCTAAAAGCAAAGAATATAAAAATGTTTTGAGACGATCTGAAAGAAGAGCAACGAGAAAATGGCATAGAGAATTGCGAGCTTTAAAAACTAGAAATCCAAGGGATTATTGGAGGAAAATTAAAGGCAAAAAAGCTTCATCATGTCCTATACCTCTTGAAGACTTAAAAATCATTTCCACCCCTTAATCAAAATACTGGATGTAATGATATCATTTTTAGTAATGAAGTATCTGAAGGAAATATCAATCTAGACATTTTAAATGATTCAATTACGAGGATGAAATTGAAAGAGTCATTAAATGTTTAAAGAATAATAAAGCAGCAGGAGTTGATTTAGTAAGGAATGAATATATAAAGAATAGTGTTCCTTATATGACAAAGTTTTATTGTTTATTGTTTAATCGTGTTTTGGATTCTGGTATTATACCAAAGAATTGGTGACAGGGTTAATTGTACCATTCTAAAAGGCAAAGGAGATCAACAAGACTGCAATAACTACAGAGGGATAACACTGTTAAGTTGTGTAGGCAATTATTCACGTCAATTCTAAATAGCAGACTTACTATTTTGTTGAAATGAATGGACTTA
>CM031599.1:103513837-103521337 GCA_018398815.1 Conus ventricosus
GCAGTGGTCAGACTGATCGATAAGAGCAGTATGACTGTTTATGTTCAAATGTGAAAAACTGTCACATAGGATTTTGTATAATACAGTGGTCAAGCACTGAGTCACACTGAGCTCCAAGAGCTGGTAGAAGCTACAGACATTGCGTCCCACAGAGACTGGACCGTCCAGACCTCACGATCGATGATTCATTTACTCTAGACGTTCTGGAACTGTTGTTTGTGGTCGCACCTGCTCCCTGAGGAAATACCGGAAATGCAGGACAGGGACTGCACTATCTCAAAGGGAAACAATCGGATCGGTTAAAGATAACCTCGTGTAGTCCTACCGGCCTACATCTAGCAAGAAGTAGCTTTTTCCATTCTGTAAATTTCTAATATTCCAAAAATTATACCATACAGCATTAGAGTCAGGTTTTGCTGACAAATGATTAAGGCAAGCAATTTTCAACTCTAGAAGGTAGAAAGAAGTATTGATTTTTTTTAAACGTTAGCAAGTATTCAGGATAAGAAATCGGTTCGATTAAGAAAAATATGCCATCCGCATCCATTCGAGCTGTATTGTTGTTTGCTGGTTGATAGATCGTACAGGGTGTACGAAATCATGTCGTAAGCGGGTGACAAATCATGCCAGGTGATATATGACGTCAGCTGAGAAAAACTGTCAGATGAGATTTACTATGGTTGCAATCAATCAATGACCAGTGTTAGACTTTTAGAATAGGATTGTTGAATGGCGTTGTATTTCAGACCGTACTGGCGTGGTGAGCATTCTGTTCAGTGTTCCCCTTACTTTCAGTTCAGCTACTGAAACAGAAGAAGCCAATAACTATTATCAATATATACAGACAGGAAAACAGAAGTAGCATATAAGAAGAGAACAAGAATTGGATGTCACAAGCCAATGAATATGAATGATATGTACAGACAGGAAAACAGGAGTAGCACAGAGGAAGAGAACAAGACTCGGATGTCACAAGACAATGAATAGAATGATATATACAGACAGGAAAACAGGAGTAGCATAGATGAAGATAACAACAAGACTTGGATGTTACATTCTGTTTATCCTGATCTTTTGATCCAACACACAAAAGAAAAACTGAGAATTGCTTTCTTTTTATTGTGAGAATTTTTGTAAAGAAATAATGTGATTATTTTCCAAACGACATATTCGTACGTGTGTACAAAACACTAGCTAGACCACACATAGGACATGGTCTGAAATCCTTTTTTCCTCATCTAGACGATCTCCTCACTAGTATGGGCAAACGCACTCTGTCGATTTAAGTCAGGAATCCTGATTTTCCTTCTCTTGAACTGAATCAGTCAGTGGCATTACCCGCTCCTTCACCCCCACCCCTACCCCCACCCCTCCTTCACCCTTCTCATTCCCTATGAGGAGGACTCAATGGCTCAATACTCAGGGAACGCAAGTCAAAGCCAAGTAGTCATAGCGCCAGATAGGAAGCTTTAAATACTAGGTGTCAAATGTCATCTGTCACCGAGGACAGTCCTACAGCCAAAACGGTCAACAGTGTTTGTTCTTTACTTCTACTTGAAACCTTCGGTGCATCTTCAAAGAAAGTTCTTGTTTGTGAAAAAGAAGACTGACGGTCAAGACATCATTTTTAGTATGTGTCTGGTTTCTCTGAAGAATCGTATACCTCTCGCTTTAAAGATTACTTATGGTCTGTCACTGTAACGCGTGGTTAAAGACATACTTGACAACTACAGCTCATGTGACTATCTAAACATCAAAGGAGGGCTGAATCACAGACGCAGATATTATTTAGCGCACTTTGTCCTCTGGCATCGATGCTGTCAGCACAAAGGTTCAACTGCAATGGAACAGACAGGCAGTCAGAATGGAAGACAACCCCTTGCAAAACATGCTTCTCTTCTCTGAATTATTTACAGTTACAATTAACCCCGGTGCTCCAAAGACAATCTGAAGGCATCGTAGAAGGCTGTAAGATAGCGGTTATTAGCAAACAACATCATGCGCATGCATTCTTCTGATGAGCTATGGCGCGAGCATCTTGACATGTAGGAGAGTGGCCACACAGACAGAAGACCTCATCTTGACATGCAGGAGATGGCCACACGGAGAGAAGACCTCATCTTGACATGCAGGAGAGTGGCCCACACGGACAGAAGACCTCATCTTGACATGTAGGAGAGTGGCCACACGGACAGAAGACCTCATCTTGACATGGAGAGAGTGGCCACACGGACAGAAGACCTCATCTTGACATGGAGGAGAGTGGCCACACGGACAGAAGACCTCATCTTGACATGGAGGAGAGTGGCCACACGGACAGAAGACCTCATCCTACAGCTCCCACAGCCTGTCAACTCTGCAGTGCCTCGCCACCTTGGATTTGGGGGCTGTCAAGACAAATTGGGCGTTTACTGACGTCCTGTTTCCAGTGTGTGTGTGGTGTGGTGTGTGTGTGTGTGTGTGTGTGTGTGTGTGTGTGTGTGTGTGTGCGTGTGCGCGTGCGTGCATGCGTGCGTGCGTACGTGCGTGCGTGCGTGCGTGCGTGCGTGCGTGCGTGCGTGCGTGCGTGGTGTGTGTGTGTGTGTGTGTGTGTGTGGGTGTGTGTGTGTGTGTGTGTGTGTGTGTGTGTGTGTGTGTGTGGTGTGTGTGTGTGTGTGTGTGTGATGTGTGTGTGTGTGTGTGTGTGTGTGTGTGAAAGACGACAAATGTGACACAAATGGAGCAAAATCCGAATGGACTGATGAGTCTTAAGGAGAGTTGAATGGAGGGCGGGTGAGAGACAATAGAAAGGGGACAGAGAGACGATCCATAAAGAAAGGATACGAGAAGAACATTATTAACAGCAACACGGTACGAACAAACACAACGTAATCAAGTGGGACCTGAGTTTCTCTGGGCGTTACGCTGACACTGGGGACTTCTAGCTGTGACACTTCCAGCATGGTCTTGCGTGTCCGGCCCCTTTTAAGCATGTTTTCCCCGGTGTGAGGAAGACAGACAAACAAACAAACGGCTATGGAGATGTCGTTTGTTTTCAGTTCCAAAGGTATTGTCATTGAGCAGGGAGAAACAGAAGAGTGTGGGCGTGGGACCGATCTCACACTGCCACATGTCTCTCTAGGAACTACATACCAAGAGAATAACACAGAATTGCTGCCCCCCCCCCCCCCCCCCCCCCCCCCTCCCTCCAAAGCAATATACGGTCGTTGCCTGGTCTATGGCAGTGACCTGTCGCAGACAACCTGACACGTGATACTATCTGTTTAACTTGAATTGCATCACTTGAATCCTATAAAACAATGGATGCTAATCCTTCAAAACAGATTGACTATAATTTCAGATTTGTATTCAAAAGACGGCTATTTTTTTTTTCAGAGCACAATGTTTGCTTGTTATCAGAAACTCTATTCCAGTAAAGTCTACAATCTGAAAGAGTCCATCACTTGTCAATGTCTATAAGGTTTACAATTACATTATAGGCTATGGGTTTATTTCTAATCAATTGTTATTTCGGATTTTATTGTGCTTTATAAGTCATTATAGTGATTTCACATCTACGTATATTGAAACGTTGAAGATGGTGTATGACAGATTTCAAAGAATTCCATAGCTAGCGTTACAGCAAATGAATCCGAACTGGATATCACCATTTTCAATATAGAAAGATTTGTCTTGTGTTTATTGAATAAATGATACAATCTTTTCTGTAATCTGGAGTTTCTAAGACTAAGCCGTCTGTCAAATAAGGTCATGATTTGAACGTTTTGTGTGTAAATGACTCTTAGGTTCAGAAACAACAGAGTGTTTTAAACAACAGAGTGTTTTAAACAACAGAGTGTTTTTAAACAACAGAGTGTTTTAAAACAACAGAGTGTTTTAAACAACAGAGTGTGTTTTAAACAACAGTGTGTTTTAAACAACAGTGTGTTTTAAACAACAGTGTGTTTTAAACAACAGAGTGTTTTAAACAACAGAGTGTTTTAAAAAACAGAGTGTTTTAAACAACAGAGTGTTTTAAACAACAGAGTGTGTTAAAACAACAGAGTGTTTTAAACAACAGAGTGTGTTAAACAACAGAATGTTTTAATCAACAGAGTGTTTTAAACAACAGAGTGTTTTAAACAACAGAGTGTGTTAAACAACAGAGTGTTTTAAACAACAGAGTGTTTTAAACAACAGAGTGTGTTAAACAACAGAGTGTTTTAAACAACAGAGTGTTTTAAACAACAGAGTGTTTTAAACAACAGAGTGTGTTAAACAACAGAGTGTTTTAAACAACAGAGTGTTTTAAACAACAGAGTGTTTTAAACAACAGAGTATTTTAAACAGAGTGTTTTAAACAACAGAGTGTTTTAAACAACAGAGTGTTTTAAACAACAGAGTGTGTTAAACAACAGAGTGTGTTAAACAACAGAGTGTGTTAAACAACAGAGTGTTTTAAACAACAGAGTGTTTTAAACAACAGAGTGTGTTAAACAACAGAGTGTGTTAAACAACAGAGTGTTTTAAACAACAGAGTGTGTTAAACAACAGAGTGTGTTAAACAACAGAGTGTTTTAAACAACAGAGTGTTTTAAACAACAGAGTGTGTTAAACAACAGAGTGTTTTAAAACAACAGAGTGTTTTAAACAACAGAGTGTTTTAAACAACAGAGTGTTTTTCAATGGTCCAGCGTTACAGTCTGAACCAGGCGCTCTTTGGACTTTTTTTAAACCAAACATGTGGCAGCGTCAAGGACATGTGGCAGTGTCAAGGACATGTGGCAGCGTCAAGGACATGTGGTTGCGTCAAGGACATGTGGTAGCGTCAAGGACGTGTGGTAGCGTCAAGGACATGTGGCAGCGTCAAGGACATGTGGCAGCGTCAAGGACATGTGGCAGCGTCAAGGACATGTGGCAGCGTCAAGGACATGTGGTTGCGTCAAGGACATGTGGCAGCGTCAAGGACATGTGGCAGCGTCAAGGACATGTGGTAGCGTCAAGGACATGTGGCAGCGTCAAGGACATGTGGCAGCGTCAAGGACATGTGGCAGCGTCAAGGACATGTGGCAGCGTCAAGGACATGTGGCAGCGTCAAGGACATGTGGCAGCGTCAAGGACATGTGGTAGCGTCAAGGACGTGTGGTAGCGTCAAGGACATGTGGTAGCGTCAAGGACATGTGGTAGCGTCAAGGACATGTGGCAGCGTCAAGGACATGTGGTAGCGTCAAGGACATTTTATATCTCGAGGACTGATCTTAATTTGTCCATTAATGCGTCATTCTCCTGTTGTAATGTTTTTCAGATTGAAATTTTGTTGACCTTTTTCCTACATCCCTAGCCACGCCAAAGTTTTCCACAGAGCCCTAGCCATCACTACTGTTTTTGTCTGATGACACAAAGGTGAACTGACATCAAACACGTTTGATTCAGTTATGGAAGTGCTTCTGTACAGCTGACATCAAACACGTTTGATGCAGTTATGGAAGTGCTTCTGTACAGCTGGCAGCAAGGAGTGGGTAGCAAATCTGATGAGCTCTTAAGAACATAGGAACCGTTGCTTGCCATTCTAATGACCCCTCTTCTGAAGAACAGGTATATTCTGATTAATTGCCTATCCAATTCTGATTAATTGTCAACCCAATTTTGTAAAAAGAACTTAGTTAAGCAGTACACTGTGTGTGTGTGTGTGTGTGTGTGTGTGTGTGTGTGTGTGTGTGTGTGTGTGTGTGTGTGTGTGCGTGCGTGCGTGCGTGCGTGCGTGCGTGCGTGCGTGCGTGCGTACGTACGTGCGTGCGTGCGTGCGTGCGTGCGTGCGTGCGTGCGTGCGTGTGTGTGTGTGTGTGTGTGTGTGTGTGTGTGTGTGTGTGTGTGTGTGTGTGTGTGTGTGTGTGTGTGTGTGTGTGTGTGTGTGTGTGTGGTTCCTTCCATTTTCATTGTATATTATTTTTTCTGCATTGTCCTGTCATCTATAATCTTCATTGTTTTTCTCACAGTGTACCTGTTATGCATATTGCCAATCATTTTCTCCACAGTGTCTCTTCCATCCACATTGCATATCATTTTATCTACACTGTCTCTTCCATCCACATTGCATATCATTTTATCCACAGTGTCTCTTCCATCCACATTGCATGTCATTTTCTCCACAGTCTCTCTTCCATCCACATTGCATATAATTTTCTCCACACTCTCTCTTCCATCCACATTGCATATCATGTTCTCCACACTCTCTCTTCCATCCACATTGCATATCATGTTCTCCACACTCTCTCTTCCATTGCATATCATTTTTTGCACAGTGTGTCTGTCATCTATATCGTGTATCGACATCTCATTGTCTCCGCCTTGTTCTGCTATTCACGTTTGCTTTTACCGAACAGGGCAAAGCCACTCGCGCCGATCTATATGCAAATGTTGGTTTGCTAATAACAGATGGAAATTACACACAGGCGAGCCTTAATGAGACCGTTGATTTTGTATTATTTCACTTTTTTTTACCAGGCGAGCAACAATCTGGCCCTTTATTTTCCGTCTTTGCCAATACCCTGTGATCATTCCGGCAGATAAGAGCAAGACAAATCGCACTCCTTTATGAGCTGGCGAGGAATTTATGCGTTTGTTTTCGTGCTTGAATGCGAGAATGATTAATAATAACAACAGTGTGGAGTGTCTTTGCCAGAAGAAAGGATTGTTGTGCTTGCACCATAGATATTGCCAGCAAGGAGGGTCCCCAGTGTTGACCGGGGCCGGCTTACTTACCTCATGCATGATTCCATAGTCAGAACATCTAGCAGCCGTGTGACTGGAGGCTGAAATTTAGGAGTTGAGAAAGGGGGTGGGGACGGGAGGGGGAGGGGGCACGGCTGGTTTGCCTTCAAATGTCCTAAATTCATCAGCCGGTCATTGTGATCTAGATTTCGGCATAACCACGGCTATCATGGTTTAAACTCCCTTTAGATTTCCAAACTAAGATTATAAGAAGTCTATATCTGAAGATGTTGACTGCCTTTTCTTTTTAGTAAACTTCAATACTATCGGCGTTGAAGTTCTTTTGCAAATAATTTGATATACAAGATGGTAATCACGTAGCGTGTGTCAGTGTTATACGTAGCTTATTCGCTGCCACAGTAGTGACAGTCTTTCTGGATAGTGTCTTGCGCATGCATTCAAATATCAGCTGTGTAAGTAACAATTTAGTTCCTTCTTATGATCCTTAGAATCACTTATCAAGTTTATGCTACCATGACTATCTAATTTATACGAATCGATGAATGTTCATAACGAGATATGCCAGTTCATGATTTCTTTTTTCCACACAGCAGAGGAGGAACGATCATCCCGTGACGGTGGTGGTTGAGTTTAGTTGGCGGAGAGAAAAGATGCTGGTGGTCGGCATCCATGACTGCAAAACCAAGCTGATGGTGAAGAGAGTGAGAGTGGACAAAGACTTCACCAGAAAGCCGGTCAGCATTCCAAACAGGGCGATGAAAGAGTTGACAATGGCCTTCTGAAGGACGG
>CM031599.1:103528837-103543837 GCA_018398815.1 Conus ventricosus
ACCATGTTAATTGTGACTTTTTTATGCTTTGTGAAGCAATCCAAAAGATTTATGTGCAAAATATGTTGTCAACTTATTGTCACATTTATGTTTTGTAAATTGTATTTTTGTCCGCAGTCACTGCTGTGGTGACAAAAGCTTCTAATTCAGATGTTTTGTCCGCAGTCACTGCTGTGGTGACAAAATCTTCTAATTCAGATGTTTTGTCCGCAGTCACTGCTGTGGTGACAAAAGCTTCTAATTCAGATGTTTCTCCACATGCTTCAGGGTCATTGACTATACCAACACATGATCGATTTCCTGATGGCACATGGTATTTTGATGTTTTTATATATTTCCCCCCAAAAAAGTGTTTGATGCTCACATTCGTTCCCTTCCCCCCCCCCCCCCCACCCCCACCCCACCCCACCCCCGACGCATACACACACACGTACCCCTCCCCTATACTGTCTGCTCTGGACCCACTTCAAATCTCTTGAAGAACAAAAATGGATGAGAAAAATGCGTCGAAGTTTGGGGACTCAAGCAGGAACCTTCAAAGCTTCAGCATAACGCTCTCCCAACCGGGCTATTCTGGCTGACAGCAAGCACGGTGTTTTTAATCTACAAAGGCATTCTGGGCAATGCGGTTTTTTTACCCACTTTGAAACTCCACATCGTTTCACTTTGCGATGTGGCTGCATAAGAATGCGATTAATGTGACTTTCTGGCAGAACTTAAGTCACTATTGATGTGTTCAATGCGGTTAATGAGTCGCCATTCCAAAGCTTGAGGTCATACAAAAACGGTGGATTAGTATAAACTACAACGCAAGTATTCACGCAGACAGACAGACCGACCGACAGACAGACCACTCTTTATATATTAGATTAGATAAATTCATTTTCTTATTAATGATCAGGCATTCACATAAGCACACGAACGCTTGCACTCTCGTATAGAGCTTGTGCGCATACAAGTACGCAAGAGAAACATGTATTGCCCCGGTCCAAATACAGCCCATGCACACGCACCCCTGAACACACACACACACACACACACACACACACACACACACACACACACATGCACCTGTGAACACACACACATACACACACGCGCGCACACGCACACGCACAGGCATGCACGCACGCACGCACACAACACACACATGCGCGCGCGTGCGCACACACACTCACACACACACACACACACACACACACACACACACACACACATACACACACACGCGCGCGCGCTCGCGCGCAACAAACATATGCGCAAAAACTTGGACACAAACTACAGAAACGCACGTGAGCGCCTGTGACCACATGCAGAGTGTGTTCGTGTGTGTGTGCGCGCGCGTGCGATCGTGTGTGTGAAAGGGTGGAAAAATGTGTGTTTGTGTGTGTGTTTTGTGTGTGTGTGTGTGTGTTGTGTGTGTGTTGTGTGTGTGTGTGTGTGGTGTGTGGTGTGTGTGTCCGTGTTAGTGTGTGTGAGTTGTTCGTTCGTGGTATGGCATGTGTGTGTGCTTCTGTGTGTGTGTCAAGTCAAATTATCTTCATTGAGGGTTCAAGAATAAGTTTGTAATCCTGCCCTCACAAGAAAGCATAAATATCAGTTACATTTTTTTTTTTTTTTTAAGAGAAACGCGAAGCAATGGATACGTAGCAATCAAAATATACAATCTATGAAAAGAATAAAAACAATTAATAACCATTAATCAATATTTTGACAGATAATGGACAACATACCCAGACATGGCAATGAAGGCTTTGAGAGAGAGAGAGAGGAGAGAGAGAGAGAGAGAGAGAGAGAGAGAGAGAGGGGGGGGGGAGGGGCTGACAGATAGAGAGACAGATAACATTGACAAAGAAACAATTGACAAAAAGACAGACAGACAGACAGACAGACAGACAGACAGAGACAGAGAGAGAGAGAGAGAGGCAGACAGACAGACGGGACAGACAGACTGTCACACTGTCACTTTTGCACTCGCGCATTCATGACAGCATTTACTCCATACGCCACACGCAATCCGTCCTCTGAACCAAAAGGCGCACAAACCGAATGTTTTTCTTCTCCCCCTCTCCTTCGGGAAACACTTACTAAATCACATCAAACACGTTATAAACAATTTTATACAGGTAGCACTCTTTCCACTGAGAGGCAAACTAACTACTCAAGACTTCATAAGTCACGGCCTCCACACAACATTGGCCCACAAACTCCAGACCAGGAAAATAAATGATTCTCTCACTCCTTGTGCTATGCCTGCATCCGAATTCGACTCGCCTCATCCTTTCAGGATTCCCCGTCTCTCTCAGACATCGTCTCGCCCCTCGATTTCTCCCGTCTGGAGTTTATGACTTCCGACTCCCCCTCCCTCGACTCTTTGTCACTGGAGAGATGAGTTCCAACTCCTCTCCCTCGTCTTCTTCCTGTCCCTGGGAGAGGGACGAGTTCCCGCTCCTCTCCCGGGAGTCCTAAATTCCTGGGGCTCCCTACCGGTGTTTTCCCTCACACCATGGCCATCTTCAACCCCCTCACCGGGGTGAAAGGTGAAGGGTGAAGGGCAAAGGGGTTTAAAAGGGTGAAGGGCTGAAACACGAATAAGGTTGTGTAAGTAACCTTCTTAATTCAACATATGAATTCTTTCTTTCTCTTTTCCTTAATTTTCCCTGTAGCTTTCCCCAACTATCTATCGCTCACCTGGTAATGCTGGTCAGCAGCGAGGACCAACGTCCTGACAGGTTCGAGTCTCTAGGCCATCGGCGGGGGTTAAAACTGATTCTTTCCTCCTTCCTCCTAGTGAGTGCATACTCAGTGTTCAAACACATGACCAGCACCTTACCAGCCCTTGTTAAAATATCTTTCCCGTGGTCACTTTCACCCAATGACCACATTTGTTTCTTTACTGAGTCATACTCACAATTATTTTGGGGACCCCCGCCAACTAGTCAAGCCACATGAAAAACCCTTCCTTTTCAGTAGTGGCATGGGGAAATGATTCATATCACTAACTACATGTGATGGAGCGTAAAATGCCTTGATGTGAGGCTACGTCACATGACACCCCCAACCTGGGATGAACACATCTTCAGCCATAAATCTCAAAATGTGTAACCATCACACCATGATTCACAAATTAATAATCAACGTATAGAATCAAATCATCATGATCCAACATAAATAGCTTTTCAAACTTTCAGTCTTTCAAAATAAAAACCATTCATAATTGATCACCATATCTCAAAATACATTTCCCAAATTACATGGATAAAACAATTAGGGATATTAACAATTCAAAGTACAAATTGTGTTCAAAACATTAAGATGTGAAGCACATTTTTTTCCCCTTGATCTTTGTCTCACATCCTGTGTTTCAAAACCCTCATGAAATGAGAATATTTCCAAGTGTAAATGTTTCTCAATAGACATGTAAACAAATAAACTTTGTTTAAACATAGTTTTTTCCCACATGTAATGTTATAGCCCATTAAAAAGTCACATGCTTTCCATTGTTGACAGTGACAAATGAAAACAATTGGTTTGTCTCATTGCACAATCAAAACATGTGTATATAACATTTCAAAAGGGGTAAATTTGCTCATCACACATACATATATATACATTTTCACAAGCAAGTTAGACATAAATAGTACATGATGATTTTTCCTTGTTTACGAAAGAATAAAGCAAAGAATAGATATGTAATACATCAATCAAGTAGTTTTTGCTTGTAAAACTTTATAGTCACTTAAACAAGCAAATTAGCATAAATACCACTTGGATTTAAATCGTCAGTAGCTACAATGCACTGAAAGTGATCACACAGTAATCATTAAGAAAGACAAAACAGGAATAGTCTTTCCCTTGAAGACAGTTACATTTGTCATGAATATTCATACACGTGACAATAAAATCTGCCATGACATTTTGTGTTCCAGGCATGGTTCAAGGGTTTAAATTGAATTCCTACAATCCCAAAGACCATCTTAAAAATTTTGCTTTCTTTAGTTTTGACGATTTCAAGAACGTCAGTGGCCTATGGTCAGTCTGTAACCGAAACTTTCTTCCATTTCAAGAACCTGGCGAACTTTCCACATGCCCAACAATAGAAGCACTCTCTTCAATAGTGGAGTATTTCTCCTGTGTCTTTGAGAACTTCTTACTGGCGTATTGCACTGGATGTAACAAAAGCACTTTTTTCCTAAAAACCCAGTACCGCTCCCATTCCTTTGGAACTGGCATCAGTCTCAAAAAAAAGTCTTCTGAGAGGGAGGGTAAAAAAAGAAACGGAAAGAGTTGAGGGTTTTTTGAACACACTCCAAACCCTTCTGGCACTCATCAGACCACACAATACTTTTGTTTTCGTCCCTTTCGTCAGTTCAGTCAAAGGGGCCGTCAGGGACGCAAATTTGGGGTACATATCGTCTTAGTAAGACAACAACCCGATGAGTGACCTGATCTGTTTCTTTGTAGTGGGTTTAAGTAAAGATAAAATCTTTTTCCACTTTCTTTCCTTCTGGCTCATTTTTCCCTGAAATAGTGTGCCCCAAAAATTCGAGAGTTTGAAAACCGGCACGAATTTTGGATGGTCTTGCAGTCAACCCAAAACATCTGAGTCGGGAAAAAAACAGCTCGTAAGTTAGAAAGGAGGTCACTCCATGACTTTGCAGCCAACAAAGTCACCCAAAACTGACTGCACCACATTCATGGAGTTTCAGGGCTCGCATCTTTTCAGCAAAAGAGCGGGGGCATTTTCCCAAACCAAATGGCATTTTCGTCCATGGAAAGCCCAAAAGGTGTTTGAAATGCTGTCTTTTCCTTGTAAGCTTCAGCCTTGGAATCTGCCAGTATCCTTTAGTCAAGTCTACTTTCACAAAATAGTTTCCTTCTGAGAGCTGACACAGAAGTTCTTCAATGTCTGGGATGGGCTCGGCATCGAACACAGTGATCTTATTTACTTTTCTGTAATCGATGCAGAAACGCACCGACCCATCAGGTTTGCCACCAATACAACTGGTGGCTGTACGGAGACGTGAAGGTTCTATCCCTTTAAATCCAGCATTACATTGATTTCTCTCTCAACCACCTTTTTTTTTGCAAATGGGGGGGGGGTTATGGTTGGTTCGCATGGTATTTCAAAAGTTAACTGAATACTATGGGGTTCAATCCCAGTTACTGTACCTGGGGTACCCGTCAAACCATCCTGAAAGTCTTTCAAAATGTCTTTGAGCTGTTCTGTTTAAACTTGTAGACAAATCATTCGACAGAACCACACCCTCATAGGTTTCACCTTTGATGGGACAGAATAGGAAGGGGTACAACATCATCTGCAATGGTAGATGTTAACACTCCTACATTTGCTGTTTCATACCTTTGATCTGTCCCTGTACGTTACATTGGGTACAAATTCATCACTGATAATGTCTGTCATGTTGACATCAGTTTCTGACACAGGACATATCCACTCAACTGACTGGTTGATGGCAACATTTGTACGTTCAACATACTTCTTCAACATGTTCACATGAAATACCTTCTCAGTGTTTGCCATTTTGATCTTTAAATTAACTGCAGAATTTTTTCGACCCCCTGAAAGGCCCCTTTCCCACATAACACGAAGCTTGTTATGTTCATCAGTAAGTAATAAAGGACTTTATCCCCTCCCCTGAAGGAACGTGCCTTTGCTTTTCTGTCTGCAAAGACTTGAAACACATCTGTTTTTCTATCGCTGACGTTGAGCAAGCTCACATGCATCCTTCAAACGATTATGCAGTTCATAACGTATTGGTAAACAGTTTTACTGTCAGGTATGTCCCTTGGTACGTTTAGTGACAGTCGTTTAGCAGCAGAAGTATTGTCGTCAGCGTTTTGTCTTTTCCCCGCATTTCTTTTAAATCATTCTGGGGTAACTGGAGTTCATCCAGTTTTTAGACTTTTAGCGGCTTTGTAGCCTTTCCCTGCTCTATGATGTCTGATCTGGTACTCACAAGACAAGGAATAAACGATCCCCCAGCACCACCATGTACTGTAGCGACACCTGGCAAATTGCCCAAGATCAGTCGCAGACTGGGTTATCAATGACACAGGCGGTAAGAAATCCGGAAATAGTACGGTGTATCTACTGAAATTTTCGCCAGCGGAACGTTTCAATCTTGCCTCCAAACGACCTACACTTTTGGACAGTGTTGAGATACTGGGTTTTTAAGCACGAAAGATTTCCCTACACCAGCAGTGGTGCAACCATGTTCGCAAAACCGAAGCTGCAATCCATTGATGGCTCCGTTTTCTAACACCAGTCCATCCCACGATTGATCTGGTGCCCAAAAAAAGGCCTTCTTCACAATCAGTGGAGACTAATGCGGGGTTTTGAATCATTGGTTTTTAAAGGGCAATTCCTTTTCAAATGGAACTTGCAATCGCAATAGAAAAATCGCATTGTCGATCGGCAGCTGACTGATTTTTTTGAACTTCGGTTCTGGGCCCCGAACTGGCCCAAAAGGTCTACGCGGTGGTCGTTGTCCACGACCTCGGAACGTTTGCTGGAAGCAAGGTTTTTCCGGCGGTGAGTATGGTACTGTGAAGTCACTCGAACCGCGGAAAGACCCTGTCGTTCCCAGTAGGTTATCCTTGAGACTCAGAAATGACCCGTTCCCCTTTTCCCGTAACTCCCCGTCCTGATGGGATAGTACATGACGCTGGACTCAAAGATGAAAATTCTCCTTTCCTAGCACCCTTATCTGGTGAGCGATACAATACGATAACATCTTGGCACTTCCTCAACGTTTTTCAAATTTCCTTCTTTAAGGAAAGTGGCCAGATCCCCTTTGCTCACGCTTGGAAAAGTTGTTCCTTTAAAAAGGGGATCTCCAGTGATTGAAAATTTTGTTCGTCTTTGAAATCGATCCATCGACCAAACAATGACTCATAGGATAGAAACGACGGAAACGATTCTCCCTTTGTCAGGGGCACAGACGGAAACGTTTTGCGAAAACGATCAGCGAACATTGAATTTCTTGAGGAGTTCTTCTTTCTGATCCCAAGTTAAATTTGTTTCGCTGCAAGTGAGTGGTACAGTGTCAAAGCGCTACCTTAAACAACGACGCAATATACAATGTCCACTTTCCTTTGGCCAACACAAGACGTTGCGGACTTTCAAGCGAAAAGAAAACTATCGAGTCATCCCTTTTTTCTCGAAGGCGGCAAAATTGGAATATAGCCGTTTTGGTTGAGGTGCGCTTGGAACCGACTGGTGGGGTTCTCTCGATGCCTGGTTCTTTTAATTTCAGCATCAGTCTCTAGTTCTAACTGCCTCAACTTAATGACGTTCTTCGCTTCAGCTTCCCTCTGTATCTTTTTTCTTCAATTTCGCTTTTCCCCCTGTAAACTTTTTTCTTCAATTTCGCTTCCCCTTAGTTTATTTCTTCAGTCCCTCTGTAGTTTATTTTTTTCGTTCCCTCGCTTAGCCTGGTTCTGCCCTATCTGTGCATTGTTTGCACATATTAGCAAGTTTTTCTCCTCAAAACCCAAGCGTTCCGTTGTTTAACATTTATCAAAATCATCCATAATGACCGTCAAAGATTTAAACACAAACATCTCTAGTATGATAAAAAAGGCGATATTGATGAGCTATTTGTTTCACAAAGATTTATATATTTACAATAAGAATCAATTTCCGGTTGTAAACAAAAACAGCTTACTTAACAGGTAGATATGAATCCAAGGAATGTATTTTCCAAAAATAATTTGCAACTGCTTCATTTGGAATTTAAAAAAAATGAAGTTTATATGAAATCTGTTTTTCCCAAAAGGAAAAAACCCCAAAAAGTTTTCTGAAAATAAATTTTATAAATTTAGTCTTAAATTTTTGTTGTATCTTTCTTTCTTACTTAATTCAAATTTAATTTACAAAACAAATGTAAACGCCTTATACCTAAGTTTATTAAAATTTACAAAACAAAAAGGAAGCACAAATAATTAAAAAAGGGGGAAACACAAACTAGCGGAAAAACCTACTAAAAGTGAAAATGTTGAAAAGAAAACTAGATAGGAGCTTATTGAGGAAAGGTTTAGAGGTTTTAAAAAGGGTGAAAAGGAATGTAGGTAACCGGATCAGGATAGTAAGATGAAATCAAGAAGAAAAGAAGCCCTCAGACAGCACCCTTTTACTTCGAAATGGAACGGAAAAACAAATCCTGAAATAAACCACCTACAGAAAATAAAAAACTAACAAAAAAAAAATCACATTCCCCAAATAGAAACTCGCACACCACAAGAAAAAAAAAAATCAAAAAATAAAATTTTTTGGGGGACAATTTAAACCCAACCCCAAAGGGGGGAAAATTGCCCACACCACAGAAAAAAAAAGAAACAAAGAAAGAAGTGATTTTTGGGGAAGGGTATTACTCCCACCCCTTCCCCCCTGCTACGAGGAAAAAGGATCCACATCTGGGGAAGGGGAAAAAAACTAAACCAATAGGAAGGAAGGATTTATGAAGGGGGTTTGCTCCCCCAAAGAGCGAAGAGGAGATGGGCTATCGTCCTTGGGGGAAGGGCAAAAAAATTAATACCAAAAACCTCTAACGGTTGGGCATACCAAAGAATTGCAACCACCCGAAACAAAAGAAATAAAAAAAAAAACAATTAAAATTTTAACACAAAAAAATTCAACCCCCCTAAACCTTAGAAAAAAAAAATTTTTAAACAAATGAAATTTCCCCAATAAATAAAATTTTCTTTTTTTTTTCTTCCCTCAAACTGGGGGGGGTACCACTTCAACTTTTTTTATCGGCACCAAGGAAAATAGCACCATCCTTCCTCTGACCAAGGGCACTAGAATTTTTTTTCTTTTTTTCGGGGAAAAAAACCACTACCGTTAAACATGGGGACCCCGGGACACTACTTTTCCCCTGGGGCAATCTAATAAGATTTATATCACGGCACCCCGCAACCTTCCCTAACCAAAGGAAAAAAATGATTTCTTCCCCCTTCTCCCTTCCGATCAATTTACTTCCCCTCTCAACCGTTTCCAAATTTTACGTGCATTTTCCGCTGAGAGGCCCAAAACTACTCCTCGACCCTTTTTTATAAGTGGTTCCAAACTCCTCTCCCCCCTCTCGCCCCGGAAATAAAAATTCCCACTCCTTTGGGAGTCCTTAATTCGGCTTGCCTCACCTTTGTTCCCCTCACCATGGCATCTTCAACCACCTCACGGGGTGAAAGGTGAAGGGTGAAGGGCGAAGGGTAAAAGGGTGAAGGGCTGAAACACGAATAAGGTTCGTGTAAGTAACCTTCTTAATTCAACATATGAATTCTTTCTTTCTCTTTTCCTTAAGTTTTCCCCTGTAGCTTTCCCAACTATCTATCGCTCACCTGGTAATGACTGGTCAGCAGCGAGGACCAACGTCCTGACAGTTCGAGTCTCTAGGCCATCTGCTGGGTTAAAACTGATTCTTTCCTCCTTCCTCCTAGTGAGTGCATACTCAGTGTTCAAAACACATGACCAGCACCTTACCAGCCCTTGTTAAACTATCACTCAGTGGTCACTTTCACCCAATGACCACATTTGTTTCTTTACTGAGTCATACTCACAATTATTTGGGGACGCCCGCTACACTAGTCAAGCCACATGAATATCCTTCCTTTTCAGTAGTGGCATGGGGAAATGATTCATATCACTAACTACATGTGATGGAGCGTCACATGCCTTGATGTGAGGCTACGTCACATGACACAGACAGACAGACAGACAGACAGACAGAGAGAATTTGCAACAATTTAGATAATCATAGATTACTTTATAATTTGTCCATCAAATATTTTTCAGTGCTTTTTTAAACACTAGTTTAGAAGGACATATGTTTAAAGAAGAAGATAAATTGTCATGCCGTTCTACATAATATATGAAGCTAGATTTGTAAAGATTGTTACGGGGTCTAGGAAACGAAAGTTTGTGAACATGTCTATTTTTATCATTTGCAAAGTTTTGGATAATTTTCTTTGGAGCTATTCCTTTAACACTTTATACATGCATAAACATTTATTGAAGAAGAGTCTGTCTTTGAATGGAAGAATGTTTAACTTTTTATAGGCATCACCTGTCAAGGAATTAGATTTTAATTGCACCAATTGTATAGCTCTCTTATGCAAACGATTGATTTGTTTCAAATTTGTTTCACTAGAATTATCCCATAACGTAGACGCATAACCAATGAGAGATAAAATATGTGCATTAAAAATAATTTCCTCGACTGGAGATTCAGAAAATGTTTTATTTTTGATAATTCATAAATCCTTTTAGAAATACGTTTTCCAAGGTCAGTAATGTGGTCGTACCACGTTAAATCATTATTAATGATAACCCCTAGTAATTTATGAGATGTTACCTCCTCAATCCTTTGGTCATTGACATATAGCGCTGTGAACGGGGACCTCATTTTCTGCCGTTTCTGCCGTGTAGTCGCTCACATAACATTTCGTTTTATTTGCATTTAGGGACATGTGGTTCATTTCTGTCTGTTTAATCAATCTGTCGATGTTGTTCTGAAGGTTATTAACTAGAATCATAGGATTATTACTATTAAACTGTAATGAAGTGTCATCAGCAAACATTTCACAATCGCAGTCTATGTATAAAGGCAAATCATTTATGTAAATGGAGAATAGGAGAGGTCCTAATACTGATCCCTGTGGAACACTAAATTCCACATGAGTAATTCTGACCGTCTGCTACAAATTTCAACAAGTTGTTGACGATCAGTAAGAAAAGATCTAATGAAGTATAAGGTCAGGTTCTATAGCTTATAGTGTGCAAGTTTTTTCATGAGAAGGGAATGGTTTACAACATCAAAGGCTTTAGCAAAGTCGACAAAAAGAATTCCAGTAAATTCGTTATCATTTATATTTGATAGGCAATAATCAGTAAGCTGTAAAAAGAGACGTTTTGGCAGGAGTGACTTTCTCTAAAGCCTGACTGATTTTCACGAATCAAACCATAATGCTGAAAGTGAGAATATAATTGTCTTTGAATATGTCTTTCAAGGGGTTTTGACAAAAGGGGTAGTATTGAAATAGGTCTATAGTTAGACGGATAGGTGGGATCACCATTTTTGAACAAAGGTATGACTTTGGCTTGTTTAAATTTCGCTTTTCGTTTCATGGAATTCACTTTGTTTCTTTGTTTTCTAAATTTTTCTTTGTCCTTTGACTTGAGTAAATGATCTCTCACATCATTGTCTATTTCCTCCGTCAACCACGAAGTTTCATAGTATAATTTACTTGTTTTCTAACAAAGGGAGCATGTTTATCATATATTGAACTGAAAATGTATACCCAGTAATTGACTGCTTCATCAGGGTTTCTTATCTGATAAACATAATCTAAGCCCGAGGAAAGTAAATCATCAAGAAAGGCATTTTTTGTCAAAATGTGTGAAGGATCTGTAAAAGATTTCCTTATGTCCCCGCTTAGGAATTTTTAGGAATTTTTACACCTTTCTTCATCCATGTAAAACAAACAGATAAATGATCACTGCATCCGATTTGAACAGAACATACTTCCACAATATTTGCTCTTGGTCAGTTGTTTCGGCGGGGTTTCTGTATAGAAATCCTATAATAATCGGTTTACAATGTTTAAGACTTATTTCTATCCAAACAGATTCAATGCCATAATTCTCTAAATGTGACAGTCTTTTAAATCTTACTGAATTTGCACAATATGAAAGCAATTCTGTTGATTTTGGTGCAACTGGATCAAGTCGGATTGTATCATAATTCGGCATGAACATATCGGAATCTGGTATCACATCCGTTAATCTAGATTCAGCTACACAAAAAAAACACGAAAGTTATTCCATTGTTGTGTAAAATTGTAGCAATATCATCGGTCTTATTTCTGGCACTGTTAATATTTAAATATTTAACACATAGCCCCTCGTGTGAGGGCCATGTATTTAACGTAATATTTTAACACTCAGTATACAAACCACAGGCGTATGCACAAACGTACTACATATTACAAGGTGATGGGTAGTTAAATATACACAATATAGCCACAAACGGTAAACTATTAAATGAAAAACCAAGGCAGATTATGTTTATTGACTTTTATCAATATGAGACAAATTAACAACGTACATCAAGGAAAATAACATGAAACGTTTTTATCAAGAACACATTGTTAACAAGGTTTGTAGGCTACAAAATCAATCTTTACGGCGAAAAGAACGAAAAGCAATGATTGATGAAAATGGTAAGTCGAAAATGCGAATAAACAAGGAGACACGAATTACAGATGCATACAACCAGAATCAAGTATTAATCATTTTGTAATAACAGTGCAGTGACTTCCATCAAAGCCAGCAATCAAGTATTAATCATTTTGTAATAACAGTGCAGTGACTTCCATCAAAGCCAGCAGTTGCAACACTCGTGTAATAGCACACACACACACACACACACACACACACACACACACACACACACACACACACACACACACACACACACACACTCAACTCTGTGTGTGTGTGTGTGTGCGTGCGTGCGTGCGTGCGTGCGTGCGTGCGTGTGTGCGTGTGTGCGTGTGTGCGTGTGT
This sequence comes from Conus ventricosus, assembly GCA_018398815.1. Taxonomy (NCBI): domain Eukaryota; kingdom Metazoa; phylum Mollusca; class Gastropoda; order Neogastropoda; family Conidae; genus Conus; species Conus ventricosus. The sequence goes on from CM031599.1 coordinate 103,541,423, forward strand.
GCGTGTGTGTGTGTGTGTGTGTGTGTGTGTGTGTGTGTGTGTGTGCGTGCGCATGCACGTTTTCGTTATCTCTGCTGAAATATTCTTCACAGTGGCAAATAAATCAGCGGCGAATGTCTTGTTTATCGTTTGTCATTTACATAAATCTCCTCGGCATCTCACGAGAAAGTCTGATTTCTTGATGTCTTATCTGCCAAATAGTCTTTAGGAAAAGATGTGTGTGTGTGTGTGTGTGTGTGTGTGTGTGTGTGTGTGTGTGTGTGTGTGTGTGTGTGTGTGTGTGTGTGTGTGTGTGTGTGTGGTGTGTGTGTGTGGAGGGGAGGGGAGGGGGGTTGTCGGTGGGTGTAGGCGTGAGCGCGCATTTGTTTTATCTCTGTTGAAATTTTCTTCAGAGGGGCAAATTAACCAGCAACAAATGTCTTTGTCATTGGGCATTTCATGTGATAATGCGATTTCTTGGGGTCTGATCTGCAACATAGACTGCAGGAAGAAGCGCGCGCGCGCGCATGTGTTTATGTTAATATATGTGTGTGTGTGTGTGTGTGTGTGTGTGTGTGTGTGTGTGTGTGTGTGTGTGTGTGTGTGTGTGTGTGTGTGTGTGTGTGTGTGTGTGTGTGTGTGTGTGGTGTGTGTGTGTGTGTGTGCATACACACGCTCGCCCGCTCTCGTGTGTTTGCGTGCGTGCGTGCGTGCGCGCGTGCGTGCGTGCGTGCGTGCGTGCGTGCGTGCGTGCGTGTGTGTGTGTGTGTGTGTGTGTGTGTGTGTGTGTGTGTGTGTGTGTGTGTGTGTGTGTGTGTGTGTGTGTGTGTGTGTGAATTATTCACGACATACCACTCAAAGGGGTTTGAGGGCATGCAGATGCCTCCTCTGTGCATGATGTCTGGTGCTACCTCCTCTGTGCATGATGTCTGGTGCTACCTCCTCTGTGCAGGATGTCTGGTGCTACCTCCTCTGTGCATCATATCTGGTGCTACCTCCTCTGTGCATATCTGGTGCTGGTCAGCTGAGATGCTTCGTCAGTGTAACCAGTTCTGCTCTCCTCTACAACATCGAACGTGGATTGTTGGATGTCAGTGTGGAGAAGAATAATACACACCCACTGGTGGTGCTTCAGCTGCCACTACCCGTGCAATGGCTTTTGTTTCCAAATAATTATTCTATCGCATTCTTTTTTTTTTGTCAGCTTCTGTGTTACATACAAAGCGATGTTTTAGCTGAAACTCATTACATCTGTTGAAATAGTTTGTCTGCTGGTTTATTTGGTCTAGCGTTACGTTCGCAGTGCTGCATAAAGATAAGTACTACTTCATTCAGTGAAGAAAACGTCATTGAAAATAACAGTAAATAATAGTTGCAACTGAACGTGACTGTTTATCATTGATCTTAACTGGACACTACCATCGGTTTCTCCAGCTAACATGTTGTCTCTAACCTGGAACTGTTTCTGATGGAGGCTGCTGGCTCGGAATGGCAAAGCGCACGGAACATCTAGCTGACCATGCCTCCATTCTGGTTCTGATCCTTTTCCTACATGATGGAATACATGTAGATGGTGTGGACGATACAGCATGCAGATCATTGGCCAGAACGTGTCCTCGTGTAGGAATGGAGACCTGTCTTTGAGAGACACAGTCAGCTGCCGATGTTAATGTGTCCTCGTGTAGGAATGGAGACCTGTCTTTGAGAGACACAGTCAGCTGCAGATGTTATGTGTCCTCGTGTAGGAATGGAGACCTGTCTTTGAGAGACACAGTCAGCTGCAGATGTTAATGTGTCCTCGTGTAGGAATGGAGACCTGTCTTTGAGAGACACAGTCAGCTGCAGATGTTAATGTGTCCTCGTGTAGGAATGGAGACCTGTCTTTGAGAGACACAGTCAGCTGCAGATGTCAATGTGTCCTCGTGTAGGAATGGAGACCTGTCTTTGAGAGACACAGTCAGCTGCAGATGTTAATGTGTCCTCGTGTAGGAATGGAGACCTGTCTTTGAGAGATACAGTCAGCTGCAATGGAGACCTGTCTGTGAGAGATACAGTCAGCTGCAGTGGAGACCTGTCTGTGAGAGAGACAGTCAGCTGCAATGGAGACCTGTCTGTGAGAGATACAGTCAGCTGCAATGGAGACCTGTCTGTGAGAGATACAGTCAGCTGCAATGGAGACCTGTCTGTGAGAGACACAGTCAGCTGCAATGGAGACCTGTCTTTGAGAGATACAGTCAGCTGCAGTGGAGACCTGTCTTTGAGAGATACAATCAGCTGCAGTTGAGACCTGTCTTTGAGAGATACAGTCAGCTGCAGTGGAGACCTGTCTTTGAGAGATACAGTCAGCTGCAGGTGTTACAGGAGGTCTGGCCGGGCAGGGTCCTGCTTTTTCCGGTTCCTCTCTGCCTTGAAGGCCATCCACTTTGCTCAACCGGA
>CM031599.1:103548837-103553837 GCA_018398815.1 Conus ventricosus
ACAGATTACAGGACAAAACACTATGCATTCCGACCTCTTGGGCCTTCTTCAGGCAAAGCACACACACAATTTAGGACAATGAAAACGACGAACGAGCAACTACTTTTGACAAAATGGGTGTTGAAACTGTTTGGGTCAACGAGGATGATGTCATCCACCGCTCAATACCAGAGAGGAAGGAAAGGGAGTTGGTCTGGGGATTGTATTTGATACAGATAGACACAAATACATTTTACAGAGGTTTGGGGATCTTAGAATCGGCTACGCTGCAGAACAATGGATCTGAGATTTAAAGAATTTAGGTCAGTAGCGTGTTCTTTATATCCCGTATCCTTTTATGTCGGTTTATTATCGGTTTCGGTTTGTTTTCGTCCAGGTGCATCTGTAATCTATTACAAACTGAAAGATCGCGTAATAGATAGAAGTGGAATGCAGAGGAGAGAGAGAGGGGAGAGAGAGGAGAGAGAGAGAGAGAGAGAGAGAGAGAGAGAGAGAGAGAGGAGAGAGAGAACGAGACAAGAGAGAGAGAGAGAGAGAGAGAGAGAGAGAGAGAGAGAGAGAGAGAGAGAGAGAGAGAGAGGAGAGAGGAGAGAGAGAGAGAATCGTGGCCCTTAAAGCCATACTCATATCTGTAGAGACCAAATTAATTCGCTGAATTTCTTTTATTATTAAAATTTAAGAAGAGAAGCAAAAAAGGCTGTTCCTAAAGAATACAAACAAAACAGTGTAGATAATAATTATGGCAAACAAAAAGACTAGCGCTGGGTAATGCTACATTTGGTTGCAAAAAAAGGGCAATGTTTCATCCCAGTCTGATTTTCACTTCCCTCTATCACTCTCAGACAGTCGATGCCACACAATGCGGGAGGTGGAGCAGCCTGTGCTTCACGTTGAGACTCTCGTCACTCTGCACGTGAAAAGAAGGGCTAAGAAGAAGACCACCAAACGATATGACCAGGCACCAAATGTCCAGACTGACGCAGTCAAAATACATAGTAGTCGACTACATAGCTCCCGCTTTGGCTATGTTAATCAGCAATAGTTATATTAGTAAAACACAACTGGTACAAGATCAAGGCTTATGCTGTGTCAAACAGCCTAACAAAGAAAACGATGCAGACAATACAAGATCAAGGCTTGTGCTGTGTCAAACAGCCTAACAAAGAAAACGATGCAGACAATACAAGATCAAGGCGTATGCTGTGTCAAACAGCCTAACAAAGAAAACGATGCAGACAATTCATGCAGGTGGAAACTTACAACCAGCACATGTGAAGCAGAGTGAGGCTGACAATCAATAACAAGCAAAGATTAGCAATAATCAAAATCTAATAATCAAATCAAAACAGCATTAATAACTATGGGCAAGTATACATTTTATAGACAAATTACGTTTGTGGCACGTGACTATAGTTGCTCAATCAACGTCAGTGATAAAACAAGGAATGAACGAGTTGATTGAGAACTGAAGTGCAACGGTTCGTGGACAAACCAGCATCAATTGCAGTTGAAGACAGGACTTGCGCTCTGTGTGCTGACTGACACCACGATTCTTTCTACCATGGAAGATGAAACGCAGAGAGAGCAGTCTGGCGAGCCAATTTCCTCATCTGTGACGAATTTCAAGCCAAAGTAATTACGGAGGCTCTCATTGTGGAGAAGAAATTTAGCTGAAGCAGTCACGGACACTGTCACCATTCAAGCCACCCCAACGGCGACAGAAGAGCTGAAGCGGTCACGTGCACTGTAACCATTCAAGCCATCCCAACGGCGACAGACGAGACAGTCAAGAGCCGTGCAGGGTGGTTATAATGACTCCGTCTTTGTAATGGGAAGACAAAATGAAGTGAGTGGCATAAAAAGGTGAGCAGATAATACTCCAATGTTGTCTTTCTGGCGAATACAAAGTCTGGTGACTACAGCTCAAACAGATCCAGAAATTCTCCGGCCTTACTGATAAACGGCACCAGCATCAGCACAATGGAACTGATCGATACAAAAATCTACAAATACACATGGAAATGGCTTGGAGTACACTCTGATCTGACTGACGCGGCACAATACTGCAGCCATGCAAAGCTTACGCTGACCGCATAATCCATCGCTGACGAGTACAAAGTAAGAAAGGCCAGGTTATTAACCGTGCTTGCAGAACTGTGGGAGAATGTGGTGACATCAATCCATCCCAAGGCTGAAGACTGCCAGATGATGGAAAGTTTTGGAGGCGGTGAAGGTGGTGAAGGAAAACCTCAAGATCAGGGAAACAACACACACACACACACATACACACACACACACACACACACACACACACACAACACACACACACACCACACACACACACACACACACACACACACACACACACACACACACAAAACCAACGGCAGGGACTGGGATCAGCAGAAATCAATGGTGGTTAAAGGTGACAGTGAATGCAAAGAGAGTGTCACACTGTCACTTTTGCCCGCACGCATTCATGACAGCATTTACTCCATACGCATACGCAATCTTTCCAATCAACCAAAAGGCGCACTACCGAATGTTTTTCTTCTCCCCTCTCCTTCAGGGAAAAACACTTTACTAAATCACATCAAACAATTTATAAACGGATTTTATACATGTAGCTCTCTTTCCACTGAGAGGCAACTAACTCACGCAAGACTTCATAAAGTCACGGCCTTCACACAACATTGGCCCACAAAATCCAGACCAGGAAATAAATAATTCCAGTACTCACTGATGCCACGCCTGCATCAAACACAAGACTTCATATGGTCGTGCTTTCCTGTCTCTCACAGACATCGTATCACCCTTTAAATTCTCCCGTCACTGGAGATAGGATTTCCAACTTCTCTTCCTCGCCTTCTCCTGTCCCTGGAGAAGTGACGAGTTCCGACTCCTCTCCCTCGACTTCTCCTGACCCTGGAGAGATTACGAGTTCCGACTCCTCTCCCTGGAGTCTTTACTGGTAGGGGCTGAACTACCGGTGTGTTCCCCACACCATGGCCATCTTCAACCACCTCACGGGTTACAAGGTGAAGAGTAAAAGGTGAAGGGTGAAGGGCTGAAACACGAATAAGGTTCGTGTAAGTAACCTGCTTCTTAATTCAACATATGAATTCTTTCTTTCTCTTTTCTTTAAGTTCCCCCCCCCCCCCCCCCCCCTGTAGCTTTCCCCAACTATCTATGGCTCACCTGGTAATGACTGGTCAGCAGAGAGGACCAACGTCCTGACAGGTTCGAGTCTCTAGGCCATCTGCTGGGTTTAAAACTGATTCTTTCCTTCCTCCTCCTAGTGAGTGCATACTCAGTGTTCAAAACACATGACCGGCATCTTACCAGCCCTTGTTAAACTATCTCTCAGTGGTCACTTTCACCCAATGACCACGTTTGTTTCTTTACTGAGTCATACTCACAATTATTTGGGGACGCCCGCTACACTAGTCAAGCCACACGAATATTCTTCCTTTTCAGTAGTGGCATGGGGAAATGATTCATATCACTGAACTACATGTGATGGAGCGTCACATGCCTTGATGTGAGGCTACGTCACATGACACCCCCCAACCTCCGATAAAAAAAAATTGATTCATCAATTTTTTTTCAAAGAAGAGTATAGGAGTTCACAAAACAAAAAAAATATACCCTTGAGAGTATTCTGAAAAATACTTTCCCAAAATGACATGAGTGCATGCGAACAGACAAATGCATATTTATAAAAACATCGTTTCCAAAAAAAATTATCCAAAACCAACATCAATGCATCAACTATCAACACTGCAAGTAATCAATATTGCACACAACAACATTCTATTACTCAAATACAAACATATAAATTCAACTTTCAACAGCAAACTTGAAAACACACACTGCTTATTACTGTCGAGACAAATAGTCAGCGATCACATTGCTGGACCCTGAAATTGGATCAACCCTGACTGTGTTGCTGGATCGCCAAAGACCACCCCAACAATTTTCACAAATTACTTGGCTTGACTCAGTTGACAAAACAAATCCTCCACATCAGGTATTGGTTCAGAATCAAAAACAGTCAATTTATTTAAAGCCCTGTAATCAATAGAAAATCTGACTGAACCATCTGGTTTTGAAACCAGCACCACAGGAGCCGCATATGGAGAACTTGATTTTTCAATGACTCCAAGATCCAACATGACCTGTACCTCTCTTTCCATAATTTGCTTTTTTGCAAAAGGTAAAGGATACGACTTCATTCGTACAGGAACATCTGTATCAGGAACCGTATCCTATCAGGTTCAACACCAACTGCAGATCCTGGTTTGTCTGTAAGGACGGGGTCGGGGTCACCACTGTCACACTGTCACTTTTGCCCGCACGCATTCATGACAGCATTTACTCTATACGCATACGCAATCTTTCCAATCAACCAAAAGGCGCACTACCGAATGTTTTTCTTCTCCCCCTCTCCTTCAGGGAAAAACACTTTACTAAATCACATCAAACAATTTATAAACGGATTTTATACATGTAGCTCTCTTTCCACTGAGAGGCAACTAACTCACGCAAGACTTCATAAAGTCACGGCCTTCACACAACATTGGCCCACAAAATCCAGACCAGGAAATAAATAATTCCAGTACTCACTGATGCCACGCCTGCATCAAACACAAGACTTCATATGGTCGTGCTTTCCCTGTCTCTCACAGACATCGTATCACCCCTTTAAATTCTCCCGTCACTGGAGATAGGATTTCCAACTTCTCTTCCTCGCCTTCTCCTGTCCCTGGAGAAGTGACGAGTTCCGACTCCTCTCCCTCGACTTCTCCTGACCCTGGAGAGATTACGAGTTCCGACTCCTCTCCCTGGAGTCTTTACTGGTAGGGGCTGAACTACCGGTGTGTTCCCCACACCATGGCCATCTTCAACCACCTCACGGGTTGCAAGGTGAAGAGTAAAAGGTGAAGGGTGAAGGGCTGAAACACGAATAAGGTTCGTGTAAGTAACCTGCTTCTTAATTC
>CM031599.1:103558837-103568837 GCA_018398815.1 Conus ventricosus
CTTTTTTTCTGCCCTTTCCTATTTCATCACGCGTTTAGTGCAGGTTCGTTTCAAATGTTTGACACCCATTTATCCGTAACGTCGGGCATTTCATAAATCGACTTCGCATTTTCAATCACCTAATTTAGTAGCTCCACATGGACACATTTCATACGTATGAGACATTTATAAAACGTTTGCAAAGTTATTTCCATTTGTTTCTTTCATGCAGCTGTTTTGGCAGTATGCATTACCTTTATTTTGCAACAAGCCTCTATTTATTCAGTAGTGATACAAATTTCAGAGTCGGTCATCATTGATAAATGGTTTAGGCGTGCGAATGATAAGACTGGAAGGCAGAAAGAGGTATTATTCTTGTTGACTTTATTTTTCTAACCGTAAACGTAGCTAAGTGGCGAGAGTAAGACATCGTGTCGGTCGACAAAAGATCTCATCCACATCCATATGTGCTATGTGCTTTGAAACGTGGATGAGATATCGTGCAGATGGAAATAAATCACATCGTAAGTAGGTGAAAAATCATGTCAGACGCAAATTAACCAGTGAGAAGTGGTGTCATAACAAGCAACCGGTTGTCATTGTTAGACCTTTAGAATATCATTCCTAAATGGGATTACATTTCCGATAGTAAAGGTATGATCAGCATATCTTTTACAGATGCACAAAACACCAGGTAGACAACATGTAGAAAATGATATTACCGTGAGGTGCCCTTATCTGCACAGACAATCGGTAGTATTGAGACAAATTTACGACATGGGCAAGTACAGTAGGAAGGGAATGCAGAATGTGTGTTTTCCTATTCCTGGAAGACCTGTTTCACCAGGCTGATCAGTTCCTTCCACCCGGATCTGTCAGAATACTTTTTTTTTTCATGCAGATTGATCTTCTCTCTGGTTGTAGATGAACATATTCTGTAGATTTCAGTTGGGAATCCTGAACTTCCCTGTCTGGAACTTAATTACTCATAGGCACTACCATTCTCTGCTCCTCCCCTCATAAGGAGAACTCCCACAGCCCAACACCTTGGGAACACCACGCATGGCAATGTGTGCCGGCACAAGGCAGGCAGGGAACGCCATCATGGCAATGTGTGCCGGCACAAGGCAGGCAGGGAACGCCATCATGGCAATGTGTGCCGGCACAAGGCAGGCAGTTTTAAACACTGGCAGTCTGGTGCATTTGAAGAATCGTAAAACTTTCATTTTAAAGATTTGAAAGTCGATAACTGAAAGTCAGTGTAGCGAATGTTTACAGACCCTGTTTGTACCTGTAGATGGTATGACCATTTAAAAACCTTAGATGGATTGAACGACCGACGCAGACATTAGCTAGCGCACTGAGTCTGGGATCGGGGATGTCCCGACAAAGGGTCAACAGCAATGGAACAGACACGCAGCCAGAACGGAAGACAACCTCTTGCCAGACATCCTCCTCTTTTGTGAAGTGTTCTCATTCACAAGAAATCCTGTAGCTCTAAAGACAACCTGCAGGCATCATAGCAGGCCACAACATTCCGGCTGTTGGCAGCAGATGGCATCATAGCAGGCCACAACATTCCGGTCGTTGGCAGCAGATGGCATCATAGCAGGCCACAACATTCCGGTTGTTGGCAGCAGATGGCATCATAGCAGCCACAACATTCCGGTCTTTGGCAGCAGATGGCATCATAGCAGGCCACAACATTCCGGTTGTTGGCAGCAGATGGCATCATAGCAGCCACAACATTCCGGTCTTTGGCAGCAGATGGCATCATAGCAGGCCACAACATTCCGGTTGTTGGCAGCAGATGGCATCATAGCAGGCCACAACATTCCGGTCGTTGGCAGCAGATGGCATCATAGCAGCCACAACATTCCGGTTGTTGGCAGCAGACGGCAAAAGGGGAGTGCGTCCCTTTGATGAGCGGTGGCTTCAGCGTGTGGGCAGATGACTTAGTACCCATAGAGGATGAGACTTCTTCCTGCATCAGCAACGGCACGTCCATTGTGCAGTTGTAGCGCCTGGGATTGTGGGCTGTTGTGGGCTGTTGTGGGCTGTCAGCACAAACTGGGTGTTACTGGCAGCTTATTTCGCCACAGTTGACTTCCATGACGATGTGTGTGTGTGTGTGTGTGTGTGTGTGTGTGTGTGTGTGTGTGTGTGTGCGTGCGTGCGTGCGTGCGTGCGTGCGTGCGTGCGTGCGTGCGTGCGTGCGTGCGTGCGTGCGTGCGTGCGTGGTGTGTGTGTGTGTGTGTGTGTGTGTGTGTGTGTGTGTGTGTGTGTGTGTGTGTGTGTGTGTGTGTGTGTGTGTGTGTCTGTCTGTCTGTCTGTCTGCCTGTCTGTTTCTCTGTCTGTCTGCCTGCCTTGTATTCTATGAAGACAAATTAAATATCGTGTATCGTGTGTGCGTGTGTGTGTGTGAGTGTGTGAGTGTGTTAATGTGTGAGCGTTTCGTGGCGTGCATGTGTGTGTGTGTGTGTGTGTATGTGTGTGTGTGTGTGTGTGTGTGTGTGTGTGTGTGTGTGTGTGTGTGTGTGTGTGTGTGTGTGTGTGTGTGTGTGTGTGTGTGTTTTCTGTCTGTCTGTCTGTCTGTCTGTCTGTGTCTGTGTCTGTGTCTGTGTCTGTGTGTCTGTGTCTGTGTCTGTGTCTGTGTGTGTCTGTGTCTGTGTCTGTCTGTTTGGTCTGTCCGTCTGTGTGTCTGCGCGTGTGTGTGCATATGCTAAAAGACTACAAATCTTTAACAAATGGAGCAAACACCAGATGAGGTGATGAAATCAAAGAAGACTTGGATGGACGGCGATAAAGAGAAGGAAAAGGGGAGGGAACGGACATGGCCCCATAAAGAAAGGGGACCAGAGAACAAAATGAACAGCAGCTGCACACGTCACGAACAAACACAAAGTAATCACGTCGACCAGAGTTCCTCAGGGCCTCCGTGCTGGCCCTGGGCACCGCTAGGTGTGGCACTGCCAGCATGGGTTGGCGTGTCTGGCCCTGGGCACCGCTAGGTGTGGCACTGCCAGCATGGGCTGGCGTGTCTGGCCCTCTTTTGGTGTTCTTTACCCGGTGTCAGCAAGGCATACATACAAACAAAGGGGGGTAGAGCCGTGACTAATTTTCTGTTCCAAAGGTGTTGTCTGAGGAGGATAAATACAAACGTGTGGGAGTGACACCGTTCTCCCTCAGTCACATATCATCTCTAGGAACTACACAAGAAAAAAAAATAGCCCCCACTCCTTCTCCTCTTCAAAACCTGTAGTGACCTAGTCTATGGCAGTGTGCCTTATTGTGTGTATCTATTTTTACCCTGAAGTGAGGAAAATAGGATCGCCAAGAAGCAAAGGGCAAACCAGAGAAAGGATGGCTACTCTTATTTCAACCTTTTCCCTCCCGCCAGGAGAAATCTTATTTCAACCTTTTCCCTCCCGTCAGGAGAAATCTTATTTCAACCTTTTCCCTCCCGTCAGGAGAAATCTTATTTCAACCGTTTCCCTCCCGTCAGGAGAAATCTTATTTCAACCTTTTCCCTCCCGTCATGAGAAATCTTATTTCCTTTTCCCTCCCGTCATGAGAAATCTTATTTCAACCTTTTCCCTCCCGTCAGGAGAAATCTTATTTCAACCTTTTCCCTCCCGTCAGGAGAAATCTTATTTCAACCTTTTCCCTCCCGTCAGGAGAAATCTTATTTCAACCTTTTCCCTCCCGTCAGGAGAAATCTTATTTCAACCTTTTCCCTCCCGTCAGGAGAAATCTTATTTCAACCTTTTCCCTCCCATCAGGAGAAATCTTATTTCAACCTTTTCCCTCCCGTCAGGAGAAAAGAAGATGAAGGGGAACGGGGCGTTTCGTCAAAAATGCCCTACAGCGATAATACCCACTCCCGTATATCCATCAGACAAATGTCATATTTTACAAGACACGGGAAAAACAAAACAACTGAAAGCAAATCGCATTTGCATGGAGATAATACTCAATAATACAACAGCGTTATTCCAGTTCTACGGACGATCACATTTAGCAGTCAAAACCACTTCATAACATCTACATCACACATGTTCTCTACATTCATGAGGAGAAGCATCAGCATTGCGCTAAGAACATCTAACACAGTTGTCGTGTCACATTCCCTTCATTCAAAAGCAGTATACCATTCATACGTTGAAACATCTAACACAGTTATCGTGTCACATTCCCTTCATTCAAAAGCAGTATACCATTCATACGTTGAAACATCTAACACAGTTATCGTGTCACATTCCCTTCATTCAAAAGCAGTATACCATTCATACGTTGAAATATCTAACACAGTTATCGTGTCACATTCCCTTCATTCAAAAGCAGTATACCATTCATACGTTGAAACATCTAACACAGTTATCGTGTCACATTCCCTTCATTCAAAAGCAGTATACCATTCATACGTTGAAACATCTAACACAGTTATCGTGTCACATTCCCTTCATTCCAAAGCAATATTCCATTCAGACGTTGTGAAACACAGTCTTTTCCTTCCGCAGACAGCTTTCTGTAACACCATCCTGTAAATGATAAGGAAAAGAACAAAAAAACAGTTACTCAACAAAGAATAAAACTGTCGAGACCTCCACCTCTCTCTCTCTCTCTCTCTCTCCTCTCTCTCTCTCTCTCTCTCTCTCTCTCTCTCTCTCTCTCTACTAGCCTGGAGGTTTTATGCCCACTTCAACAACCGATGGACTGGGAGCTATGGAGGTTCCTGAGGGCGTCTGTTGCTGTCCTCTCAGTGTTAGACCCAGCACAGATGCAGGGGCTCTCAGATGTGTCGGCTCCTGAACGTGAAGATGTAGATTGAACCCACGATGCTGCTGATTACTCAAGGGCTGCAGACGTCAAACGTCTTGATCTGGAGTTCCAAACATGCATTGTCCTCCTGCATCGTAGGCGAGAACTCGAGAACTCTTGAAACGTATGATTCTCAGCCAGACATCACTTAAACGAAGACGTAAGCTAAAATCGAGCCAGCGAAGGCCGAAACAAACAAACGTGCACACACACACACACACACACACACACACACACACACACACACACACACACACACACACACACACACACACACACACACACACACACACACACACACACACACACACACTGACTGAAACCATTTACTGTCAGATTAGCATAGTGTTGTACTGAACACACACACACACACACACACACACACACACACACACACACACACACACACACACACACACACACACACACACACACACACACACACACACACACACACACACACACACACACACACACACACACACACACACACACACACGATCTTCAAAGAATCAATCGACGTGTTATTAACAGTCCCTGAATCTTCCAGTAAACAAGATAAATACCTGAACGACTGACCATAAAATTGTCTGGGTTGTTGATGATGGCTTCATAAATCCCGAGAGCGCGTGCCTGCTGTGCCGGTTTTTTTACTTCTACAGACAACCTCTTCGCTCAGTGATTATCATGATGCCATTTTAATGGTAAAAAGGCAGACATTTCATCAACGAGCTTTCACGGGACACTTTGATGTTTGAATATGTGTTCATAGCCATTTTTGTCAACGTTGAATCTTGCACCTTGCCCCATCCACCCAAGAACATCACAACAGCAGGGGTGGGGTAGTTGCCCCATCCACCCAAGAACATCACAACAGCAGGGGTGGGGTAGTTGCCCCATCCACTCAAGAATATCACAACAGTGGGGGTGGATTAATTCGTCCAGTGTTGAATCTCGCCCCTTGCCCCATCCACCCAAGAACATCACAACAGCAGGGTGGGGTAGTTGCCCCATCCACCCAAGAACATCACAACATCAGGGGTGGATTAGTTTGTCCTGGAGAATGGAAGGGGATGGGGTAAAATCCAGATTATCTCCAACGCTCCTTCTCTATCCATTCCTGTGATGTTGATAAGTCAAATAGATCAACAAAACTATGATATTCTGCACCCCGAAAATAGACAAACAGCAGTGTTGTATTCTCTGGCTCTATTTGGAGAGCTACATACTTGAAGGACACGATCCTATATTTACAACTTTACGTTTGAAGCAGTCTAGCTTGATTATTAAACAAAAATGGACAAAATGAACTCAAAAATGCCTTTTGGAAAAAAAAGTACTGTTGCGAAAGGGTTCAGTTTTTAACATCAATTTAAAGTATTCTTGTCTGTGTAATTGAAATATAACGTGAAACAGAAAATAAAAACAATTGAATAGCATGGATATTCAGTCGATCTGTAGGCGTCTGCCTCGTTCTGGACATCCAGTGGAAGCACGTGTGGGTCTGTGGAAAGCTGCTACTCATTGTGGAGTAGTTTTAAGCCCGGGAATATGCCTTTGGCTTTTGTCTTCATTTTGAGCTTCGAGAGCGGCAGCACCAAGAGTGGGAGACTCTCGGCCTGTCTGCGATGGAATGGGAGAGCGGCAGCACCAAGAGTGGGAGACTCTGCAGCACCAAGAGTGGGAGACTCTCGGCCTATCTGCGATGGAATGGAACGAGCAGACGTGGACGGGGGTGAGCCATGACTAGCTAGCTACACGTGAGAAGGTTACAGGGAAACAGAGTCAGGTAAGGCGGAAAGCGTGGCAACAGCTGTGAACAGCTAGCTACACGTGAGAAGGTTACAGGGAAACAGAGTCAGGTAAGGCGGAAAGCGTGGCAACAGCTGTGAACAGCTAGCTACACGTGAGAAGGTTACAGGGAAACAGAGTCAGGTAAGGCGGAAAGCGTGGCAACAGCTGTGAACAGCTAGCTACACGTGAGAAGGTTACAGGGAAACAGAGTCAGGTAAGGCGGAAAGCGTGGCAACAGCTGTGAACAGCTAGCTACACGTGAGAAGGTTACAGGGAAACAGAGTCAGGTAAGGCGGAAAGCGTGGCAACAGCTGTGAACAGCTAGCTACACGTGAGAAGGTTACAGGGAAACAGAGTCAGGTAAGGCGGAAAGCGTGGCAACAGCTGTGAACAGCTAGCTACACGTGAGAAGGTTACAGGGAAACAGAGTCAGGTAAGGCGGAAAGCGTGGCAACAGCTGTGAACAGCTAGCTACACGTGAGAAGGTTACAGGGAAACAGAGTCAGGTAAGGCGGAAAGCGTGGCAACAGCTGTGAACAGCTAGCTACACGTGAGAAGGTTACAGGGAAACAGAGTCAGGTAAGGCGGAAAGCGTGGCAACAGCTGTGAACAGCTAGCTACACGTGAGAAGGTTACAGGGAAACAGAGTCAGGTAAGGCGGAAAGCGTGGCAACAGCTGTGAACAGCTAGCTACACGTAAGACGGTTACAGGGAAACAGAGTCAAGTGGGTGGAAAGCGTGGCAACAGCTGTGACTGTGGGCTCTTCACTGGGAAGTGCAAGGATGAACTATTCTCATGTGTCTTCACTTCAGTCCAGCGTTGACAGACGTGATCAAACTGACGTTAGATTATAAAGCCGTCTGCTCACTCAGTTTTGGAGAAAAGGGACCCAGTGACTTCTGTTACTATCCCATGAAGCCGAGTTCCGCTCGCCTAGAACAGCGTGCATATACTTTATCCTCTACGACAAAGTCCCTGCCTTTGGCACTGTGATCATAGTGCTTATGTTGAGCTTCTTTAACTGCGCCAGAAAGACGGAGCTGAATGCAATCAGGGCGTGCCTTCAGCCATGTCTTCCTCAGTAGGAAGGAGTGATAGTAGTTGAATGTGCCTTCAGCCATGTCTTCCTCAGTAGGAAGGAGTGATAGTAGTTGAGCGTGCCTTCAGCCATGTCTTCCTCAGTAGGAAGGAGTGATAGTAGTTGAGCGCGATGTGATGTTCTGTTCATGGAGGAACATGGCCAGTCTGTGCTGCAGCGTGGGTCTGGATAACATCTTTTACATGCCCTCTTCACTTGCCTGAACCACCTCTTGAACAGGGCTATTGAAGGTCGAATGGTGCGGAGACACCAGAACATGAAAAGTGCCTAGAATCTGTGGAGATTCTTTGAACCCACTGCACAAGAACATGGGATAATTGTCTGAAATTATTGTCTGGCATCACATGTACGCAACTCTGTTACAGAGCAAAAGATCTTTTCTGCGCTAATTCTTGGTCATTATTTTGGCTTCAGTCCAAAACACGATAATAAATTAAACATATGTTCTAGTTGTGTTTAGAAGAGGTCATACCCAAAGACAAAATGTGACTATCTATGTAGTGTGTTTTAAACCTAGGGCATATAAAAAAATCTCATCATTGGCACATTTCGGAGTTGTCGCCAAGTAACTAAGAGAAAAGAGTCCATTTTGAATGCAGCTCCGCAATCAAAAGGACCTGTGGCCCATAAGTTTTCCAGCAACATCCATACAGGCTTCTCCGTTCTTGTCTGAAACTAACGCCCCTGCCAAGAAGATTGAGGTTGAAGGGTGAACAACTGAGGTGAAAATTCCCCATAAAAACTTAGAGCCCAGAAGGTGTTTTAACCCAGATGTGGCTGTGTTTGTACGGGCTTCCTGAGCGGGTTTTACAGTGTCAGTGGTGGGTTAGGGTTCTTGTGCAGTGATGCTGCTATCCAGGTGGGCAACATGAACTCACATTTCCCTTTTAAGTTTCAAGACGGAGTGACTGAGGGCGGAAAATGAAGCAAAATTTAGAAAGAGAGGGGTTAGTTACCGCCAAGGACACAGACAAACAGAGTACAGGACTAGATACTAGATTTTGATCGTGAGGCGAACAGGAGAAGATAAGTGGTTTCTGGTTCTGCGTTTTCTCTGTCCTAAATGTTATTTGTTTTCACCTGAAGAAGACCCAAGAGGTCGAAATGCGTTGTGTCTAGTCCTGTACTCTGTTTGTCTGTGTCCTTGGCGGCAACTAACACCCTCTCTCATATTTTTCTGTCTTTAAATGGAAACCTTCTGCATCTGCTCTACTTAAAACGTCTCGGAGATACTAAAAAGGCTGTGTGTTTTTTCTGAATCATTCTTGAATGGAACTTCATTTCCCAACATTGCCATTTTCACTCTATCTCCCAGCAGAGATTTCAACATGAGTCGGAGGATGGTGAGCTGAAACCCCATCAAGCGTAGGATTTCATTTTAACAATCCCTTGGTGCGCTGATGGTTGCGACCTGCCAGGACTCATCAGCGACCGGCAGCTGCCGGGATGCATATTTCAAGCCAGACTGAGTAAAAGATTTCCCACCAGAAACTGCCAAAGAGACCTGCAACACGAAGCGTGGGTCCACACATCGACCTTAGGGATTACGTTTACCGTGGCCTTGTAATCACCACACAACCTCACTGTCCCATCCGTATTTCCTGGCCTTGTAATCACCACACAGCCTCACTGTCACACCCGTATTTCCTGGCCTTGTAATCACCACACAGCCTCACTGTCACACCCGTATTTCCTGGCCTTGTAATCACCACACAGCCTTACTGTCACACCCGTATTCGTGGCCTTGTAATCACCACACAACCTCACTGTCACACCCGTATTTCGTGGCCTTGTAATCACCACACAACCTCACTGTCACACCCGTATTTCGTGGCCTTGTAACCACCACACAACCTCACTGTCCCACCAGTATTTCCGTAGGGTACAATGCAGGCCGTCCAGTCTGATTGTTTGCCTTCACCTTCAGACCTCTGAAGTCCACAATGATCGTTATTTCTGTGTGCAGACTGGGTTGTTCTAGCATTGTTGCTCTGTGTGCCAATGTCCACAATGATCTTTATATCTGTGTGCAGATTGGGTTGTTCTAGCATTGTTGCTCTGTGTGCCAATGTCCACAATGATCTTTATTTCTGTGTGCAGACTGGGTTGTTCTAGCATTGTAGCTGTGTGTGCCAGTGTCTTTGCCTTCAAGAGTGAGAAGAAACAACTTCACTTGACCCAGTTCATCCACAAGTAATTTTCTCTACAGATAATTAAACAAATAAATAAATAAATGAATAGATACATGAATTGATGAATAAATGAATAAAAAGATCAATAAATTAATTAATTAATGATCTAAAGAA
>CM031599.1:103581337-103593837 GCA_018398815.1 Conus ventricosus
CTGGGACTGCTCTAGGTTTTGTGCTGTCCCTGGGACTGCTCTAGGTTCTGTGATGTCACTGGGGGCTGATCTAGGTTCTGTGATGTCACTGGGGACTGCTCTAGCGCTGTCTGGCCCTGGGTACTGCTCAAGGTTCTGTGATGTCACTGGGGACTGCTCTAGGTTTTGTGATGTCCACTTTGGGAAGCTCTAGGTTCTGTGATGTGACCCGGGGACTGCTCTAGGTTCTGTGATATCACTGGGGACTGCTCTAGGCGCTGTGCTGTCACTGAGGACTGCTCAAGCGCTGTGCTTTCCCTGGGGACTGCCTAGGTTCTGTGCTTTTCACTGGGGACTGCTCTAGGTTTTGTGCTGTCACTGGGGACTGCTCTAGGTTCTGTGATGTCACTTTGGGGACTGCTCTAGGTTCTGTGAGTCACTGGGACTGCTCTAGGTTCTGTGATGTCACTGGACTGCTCTAGGGCTGTACTGTCACTGGGGACTGCTCTAGGTTCTGTACTTTCACTGGGACTGCTCTAGGGGCTGTGCTGTCACTGGGGACTGCTCTAGAGTCTGTGATGTCATTGGGGACTGACCTAGGCGCGGTGCTGTCACTGGGGACTGCTCTAGGCGCTGTGCTGTCACTGGGGACTGCTCTAGGTTCTGTGACGTCACTGGGGACTGCTCTTGGTTCTGTGTTCACTGGGGACTGCTCTAGGTTCGTGTATCACTGGGGGCTGCTCTAGGTTCGTGCTGTCACTGGGGACTGCTCTAGGGGCTGTGCTGTCTCTGGGGACTGCTCTAGGTTCTGTGATGTCACCGGGGGCTGCTCTAGGCGCTGTGCTGTCACTGGAACTGCTCTAGGTTCTGTGCTGTCACTGGGGACTGCTCTAGGTTCTGTGATGTCACTGGGGACTGCTCTAGGTTTCTGTGATGTCAACCGGGGACTGCTCTAGGTTCTGTGATGTCACTGGGGACTGCTCTAGTTCTGTGATGTCACCGGGACTGCTCTAGGCGCTGTGCTGTCACTGGGACTGCTCTAGGGGGCTGTGCTGTCACTGGGACTGCTAAGTGTAACACTTCCAGCATGGGCGTGCGTGCCAGAACCCTATTTTATCCTTCAATGCCGCAGTGTGAGGCAGACATACAAACAAAACGGCTTAGGAACCGTCATTAATTTTGTTTCAGAGGTGACGAGCGGAAGAGTGTGGATGTCACTGTTTTCGCCCAGCCATCTATCAACTCTAAAAAACTGCAAAACAAGAGAATAGTTGGAATTGTCCCCCCCCCCCCCCCCCCCCTTCCAAAACATTAAGTTGTGGATAGCTGGGCGCCGGTTGAATCCTTTTTATATTTCTTTTTTTTTAAGCTGGAGTAAGAAAAACAGGATCGTCAGAAAGCAAAGAAAACAGAGTAAGGATGGTTACTCACGAAGCTATCCCTAAAGACAATCCCTACATAACTCACATGTTAACTTTCCCTCCTTCAAAAAGAAGTTAAAGGAGAAATGGGATACTTTTCCCAAAACTTTCTCTTCAGTGGTACTGCTCAGCTCTATCTATCCATCAGACAGATTCTATATTTTTCAAGCCATGGGGAAAAAACAGTTAAAAGCAAACACTTTGCAGGCAAATAATACCCAATAATACATTGCCATCATTCCAGTTTTATTGACAATCACACAAGCAGTCAAAAAAAACAAATTTACAACACAGTTATCACATTCATTTCCCACATTCATGGACATAAACCCCGCCCTAAAACGTCTACAGCGGTTATCGTGTCACAAATTTTCCTTCATTCCAAACCCATATTCTGTCAAGACGTTGTGAAATCGCAAGTTAAAACATAATTTCATTCTTTTCTTTTCCCCCCGAACAGTTTGCCTCAGCACCACAGGGAAATAGTGAGGATAAGTTAAAAAACAGCCATTCCACGAAAAATGAAAACTGAGGTGACCTCAATGTCTTCTCCACAAACCTCGAGGTTTTATATTCACCACAACTTATGAAATGGGGGCTAGCGAGAAACTTATTGGCCTCTGCATGTTCCCCTTAGTTTTTATACACCCAACAGAGATTAAGGGCTCGTGGTCGGCTCTCTGTCACGTTTGTTGTTGGGGGGGGTGCTTGCGTGACTGCGTGTGTGTGCGTGCGTGTGTGAATGAGTGAGTGTGAGTGTGTGTGTGTGTGTGTGTGTGTGTGTGTGTGTGTGTGTGTGTGTGTGTGTGTGTTGTGTGTGTGCGTGTTGTGTGTGTGCGTGTGCGTGTGTGTGTGTGCGTGGTGTGTGTGTGTGTGTGTTGTTGTGTGTGTGTGTGTGTGTGTCTGTCGGTCCTGTCTGTGTCTGTGTCTGTGCGTCGTTGTGCTGTGTTGTGTTGAGTGTGTGTGTGTGTGTGTGTGGTGTGTGTGTGTTGTGTGTGTGTGTGTGTGTGTGTGTGTGTGTTTGTGTGTGTGTGTGTGTGTTTGTGCATACACATATGTTCCTATGTGTGTGTGCGTGTGTGCGCGCGGGTACACTCATGTGTGTGTGTGTGTGTGTGTGTGTGTGTGTGTGTGTGTGTGTGTGTGTTTGTTGTGTGTGTATGGTGTGTGTGTGTGTGTGTGGTGTGTGTGTGTTTGCATGTGTGCGCGTGGGTGGTGTGTGAGTTGTGTGTGTGTGTGTGGGGGGGGTGTGTGTGCTAAAGACGACAAACATGCAACAAAAGGAGGAAAATCCAAATGGAGTCATGAATTTCAAGAAGAGTGGTGTGGAGGGCGACGAAGAGAATGCACAGGGGACAGACGGACGACTCCCTAAAGAAATGAAACAAATGATAGAGAGAAACACCAGTCACTAATGAACACAAAGTAATCACGTCGACGTGAGTTTCACTGGGCGCTGTGCTGTCACTGGGGACTGCTCTAGGTTCTGTGCTGTCACTGGGGACTGCTCTAGGTTCTGTGATGTCCCTGGGGACTGCTCTAGGTTCTGTGATGTCACTGGGGACTGCTATAGGTTCTGTGCTGTCCCTGGGGACTGCTCTAGGCGCTGTGCTGTCTCTGGGAACTGCTCTAGGCGCGGTGCTGTCACTGGGAACTGCTCTAGGTTCTGTGGATGTCACCGGGGACTGCTCTGGTTCTGTGATGTCACTGGGGACTGCTCTAGGTTCTGTGATGTCACCGGGGACTGCTCTAGGTTCTGTGATGTCACTGGGGACTGCTGTAGGCGCTGTGCTGTCACTGGGGACTGCTCTAGGCGCTGTGCTATCACTGGGACTGCTCTAGGTTCTGTGCTGTCACTGGGGACTGCTCTAGGTTCTGTGACGTCACTGGGCACTGCTCTTAGTTCTGTGATGTCACTGGGGACTGCTCTAGGCGCTGTGATGTCACTGGGGACTGCTCTAGTTCTGTGATGTCACTGGGGACTGCTCGAGGTTCTGTGATGTCACTGGGGACTGCTCTAGGCGCTGTGCTGTCACTGGGGACTGCTCTAGGTTCTGTGATGTCACTGGGGACTGCTCTAGGTTCTGTACTGTCACTGGGGACTGCTCTAGGTTCTGTGATATCACTGGGGACTGCTCTAGGTTCTGTGATGTCACTGAGGACTGCTCTTGGCACTGTGCTGTCACTGGGGACTGCTCTAGGCGCTGTGCTGGCCTGGGTACTGCTCTAGGTTCTGTGATGTCACTGGGGACAGCTCTAGGTTCTGTGATGTCACTGGGGACTGCTCTAGGTTCTGTGCTGTCACTGAGGACTGCTCTAGGTTCTGTGCTGTCCTGGGGACTGCACTAGGTTCTGTGATGTCACTGGGGACTGCTCTAGGTTCTGTGCTGTCACTGGGGACTGCTTTAGGTTCTGTGATGTCACTGGGGACTGCTCTAGGTCCTGTACTGTCACTGGGGACTGTTCTAGGTTCTGTGCTGTCACTGGGGACTGCTCTAGGTTTTGTGCTGTCCCTGGGACTGCTCTAGGTTTGTGATGTCACTGGGGACTGATCATAGGTTCTGTGATGTCACTGGGGACTGCTCTAGGCGCTGTGCTGGCCCTGGGTACTGCTCTAGGTTCTGTGATGTCACTGGGGACTGCTCTAGGTTCTGTGATGTCACTGGGGACTGCTCTAGGATTCTGTGATGTCACTTGGGACTGCTCTAGGTTCTGTGATGTCACCGGGGACTGCTCTAGGTTCTGTGATTCACTGGGACTGCTCTAAGCGCTGTGCTGTCACTGAGGGACTGCTCTAAGCGCTGTGCTTCCTGGGGACTGCTCTAGGTTCTGTGCTGTCACTGGGGACTGCTCTAGGTTCTGTGCTGTCACTGGGGACTGCTCTGGGTTTTCTGTGATGTCACTGGGGACTGCTCTAGGTTCTGTGATGTCACTGGGGACTGCTCTAGGTCCTGTACTGTCACTGGGGACTGCTCTAGGTTCTGTACTTTCACTGGGGACTGCTCTAGGCCGCTGTGCTGTCACTGGGGACTGCTCCAGAGTTGTGATGTCATTGGGACTGACCTAGGCGCGGTGCTGTCACTGGGGACTGCTCTAGGCGCTGTGCTGTCACTGGGGACTGCTCTAGGTTCTGTGACGTCACTGGGGACTGCTCTTGGTTCTGGTGTCACTGGGGAGCTCTAGGTTCTGTGATATCACTGGGGACTGCTCTAGGTTCTGTGCTGTCACTGGGGACTTCTCTAGGCGCTGTGCTGTCTCTGGGGACTGCTCTAGGTTCTGTGATGTCACCGGGGACTGCTCTAGGCGCTGTGCTGTCACTGGGAACTGCTCTAGGTTCTGTGCTGTCACTGGGGACTGCTCTAGTTCTGTGATGTCACTGGGGACTGCTCTAGGTTCTGTGATGTCACCGGGGACTGCTCTAGGTTCTGTGATGTCACTGGGGACTGCTCTAGGTTCTGTGATGTCACCGGGGACTGCTGTAGGCGCTGTGCTGTCACTGGGGACTGCTCTAGGCGCGTGCTGTCACTGGGGACTGCTAAGTGTAACACTTCCAGCATGGTCGTGCGTGCCAGACCCTATTTTATCCTTCATGCCTCAGTGTGAGGCGACATACAAACAAACGGCTTAGGAACCGTCATTAATTTTGTTTCAGAGGGTGAGCGAGCGGAAGAGTGTGGATGTCGGACTGTTTTCGCCCAGCCATCTATCAACTCTAAAATACTGCAAAACAAGAGAATAGTTGGAAGTTGTCCCCCCCCCCCCCCCCCCCCCCCCTTTCCCAAAACATTAAGTTGTGGATAGCTGGTCGCCGGTTGATGCCTTATTATATTTCTTTTTTTTTAAGCTGGAGTAAGAAAAACAGGATCGTCAGAAAGCAAAGAAAGAAACGAGTAAGGATGGTTACTCACGAAGCTATCCCTAAAGACAATCCCTACATAACTCACATGTTAACTTTCCCTCCTTCAAAAGAAAGTTTAAAGAGAAATGGGATACTTTGCCAAATCTTTCTCTTCAGTGGTACTGCTCAGCTCTATCTATCCATCAGACAGATTCTATATTTTACAAGCCATGGGAAAATACAGTTAAAAGCAAACACTTTGCAGGCAAATAATACCCCAATAATACATTGCCATCATTCCAGTTTTAATGACAATCACACAAGCAGTCAAAAAAAAAAACAAATTTACAACACAGTTATCACATTCATTTCCCACAATTCATGGACATAAACCCCGGATTCCGCCCTAAAACGTCTACAGCTGTTATCGTGTCACATTTCCTTCATTCCAAACCCATATTCTGTCAAGACGTTATGAAATCGCAAGTTAAAACATAATTTCATTCTTTTCTTTCCACGAACAGTTTACCTCAGCACCACAGGGAAATAGTGAGGATAAGTTAGAAAAACAGCCATTCCACGAAAAATGAAAACTGAGGTGACCTCAATGTCTTTCTCCACAAACCTCGAGGTTTTATATTCACCACAACTTATGAACTGGAGCTAGCGAGAAACTTATTGGCCTCTGTCACTGTTCTCTTAGTTGTATACACCCAACAGAGATGTAAGGGCTCTTCGTTGTGTCGGCTCTCTGTCACTGTTCTCTTAGTTGTATACACCCAACAGAGATGTAAGGGCTCTTCGTTGTGTCGGCTCCAGGACAGGAAGATGTGGCAGAACGCAGGATGTTTCCAGTGACTCAAGGAGTGCACACAGGATGATCCAGACAGAACGCAGAATGTTTCCAGTGACTCGAGGAGTGCACACAGGAAGATGGGGACAGAACGCAAGATGTTACCAGTGACTCACGAGAGGAAGATGGGGACAGAACGCAGGATGTTTCCAGTGACTCACGACAGGAAGATGTGGACAGAACGCAGGATGTTTCCAGTGACTCAAGGGGTGCACACAGGAAGATGTGGACAGAACGCAGGATGTTTCCAGTGACTCACGGGCTGCACACAGGAAGATGGGGACAGAACGCAGGATATTTCCAGTCACTCACGACAGGAAGATGTGGACAGAACGCAGGCTGTTTCCAGTGACTCAAGGGTGCGCACAGGAAGATGTGGACAGAACGCAGGATGTTTCCAGTGACTCAAGGAATGCACACAGGAAGATGTGGACAGAACGCAGGATGTTTCCAGTGACTCAAGGGTGCACACAGGAAGATGTGGACAGAACGCAGGATGTTTCCAGTGACTCAAGGGGTGCACACGTCAGAGGACTTTGTCTTGAGCTCTAAGCTGAAATTGTCCTCACGCATCGAAAACGAGAACTCCTGAAACGGATGAATCTCATACATCCCACTACCTCAAAGAAGAAGTGTGCCGAAATCCTACCAGTGAAGGCCCCAGACAACCCACGAAGGTTAAGGAGTGCTGAAACCGGTGACAGACGAGCTGTTTGGACCAGCCTCTGTTCTGTACATGCTGCACGTGTCATCTACTTTTTTCTCTCTCACACACACACCCTCCCACTCTTCTACCGCTTACAATGGGCAGTCTCCCTCGGTGGATGAGTTTATCTTATGGTCGGTGGTAGGAGGAAGGAGGAAAAAGGAGAATACTGCACGTTTTGGCTAATCCATTTAGCAGAGAGAAAGGCCACCGGGGCTTTTAGTCAAAATCTCACAAGGAGGACGTAACACCAAGCGAACAGCTTTTTGCTAAGCACACGCGGCACGCATCACATCAATGCGGCATGGTCATCAATAATCACCCCTCCTCAAAGACAGTTAAATGCTAATGAGAATGCATTTTTCTTTGGTGCATGGAAGTAAAGAATATCGTTTAACAGAATGATTTTGTTATTTTACCTCCAGCGGTTTAGGACAACATTTATCTTGTTCATAATCAAAGACAAAACAGATTTCCAACTAAACTTAACGGAAAGGCAAGGGATTAGATGCTAGTTTGTTCAAACATGGTCTTTGATTTTTATGTGTCTTTATTGATGTCAGAATGTACAACGAATGGACTGAAGGAGGTGGTAGGAATTATCAAATCATTAAAAATGGACACCCGCTGCGAAGATGGGGGAGAACAGGACTAGGACACTGTTGAGCGCCCTTCGACCTCAAGGTATTTTGTTCAAACCCTTATACAGGACAACTACAATACACATTCAGACCTATCTCAGCGTGTCTTTCATAAGTGTATCGCCCTCACCGTCCTTTGGTAGATATGCTAAAGTAAAAGTCTGAATGATATGTCTATTTTTTAAGTGTTTAAAACAGAGCTCAGAGCTGAAAGACGCCTAACATGTCCTATTCTTGTTCATGTCCTGTCAATTAGTCTGAATGATATGTCTATTTTTTAAGTGTTTAAAACAGAGCTTAGAGCTGAAAGCGCCTAACATGTCCTATTCTTGTTCATGTCCTGTCAATTAGTCATGAATATGTCTATTTTTTAAGTGTTTAAAACAGAGCTTAGAGCTGAAATGCGCCTAACATGTCCTATTCTTGTTCATGTCCTGTCAATTAGTCTGAATGATATGTCTATTTTTTAAGTGTTTAAAACAGAGCTTAGAGCTGAAAGACGCCTAACATGTCCTATTCTTGTTCATGTCCTGTCAATTCGGCGGGGTCTATTGTTAAGTTTTGATAATATGAATATTCACACACACACACACTCCCCACTCTCACTCCCCTCTCTCTCTCACCCCCCCCTCTCCTCTCTCTCCTCTCTCTCTCTCTCTCTCTCTCTCTCTCTCCTCTCTCTCTCTCTCTCTCTCTCTCTCTCTCTCTCCTCTCTCTCTCTCTCTCTCTCTCTCTCTCTCTCACGTTTATTGTCCACCTATGGCCAACATACATACTTACGTCTGTACCCTGTGTACATAATTGTACCTCTTCAAAAGACTTAATACCCACGTAAGGCATTAATATACACAATAATGTCTGTACCCACTCAAAATAATCTTAATACCCATGCATAGCACCAATACCCATAAATACGTCTGTGCATACTCACAAGATTTATCAACCAAGCATGGGAATAACATAGATACATACATCTGCACTGACTCACAGGTCTTGTAGTGTCCACTCAGATGGTCAAGATGCAAAATCACATCTGCATCCCCTCACATATCTCTTATAGCCCACACACAGACCAATAAACACATTTTGTATCTGCACTTATTCAGAAGCATCTTAATACCCACACATGAGGCAAACATATATTTTTTAAATAATGTCTGCACCCGCCCACAAATCCCTTAGTAAACTTACATATGGCTAACAACTTAATATCGTTGGCAGACTCTTAAAAGTCTCTTAAACTCTTTCCGGGGAGAGTCTCACTGATGATCATGATCACGATTACCACTCCCATCGTCACCCCACCTCATCTCCACACACAAAACCACGTTAGGCGAAAAGACGAAAAGAGGAGTCTCCACTCACGCCTGCTTTCATGCTTACAGACGGACATCGACACCCAGTTTTAGTGAAAGCAGGGCAGGATGCAACGAAACACGCAGAAAAGCCAGATGAAAAGTAATGCGCATTGCAAAACAGACAGACTGATTGGCCACATAATGACGTCACGACTCACAGACCTAACGAGGTTAACACACTACTCCCCAGGCAGCTAAAGAGGTTACCACACTACTCCCTAGGCAGCTAAAGAGGTTAACACACTACTCCCCAGGCAGCTAAAGAGGTTAACACACTACTCACCAGGCAGCTAAAGAGGTTAACACACTACTCCCCAGGCAGCTAAAGAGGTTAAACACACTACTCCCCGAGCAGCTAAAGAGGTTAACACGCTACTCCCCAGGCAGCAAGAGACTAATACGCTACTCCCCAGGCAGCTAAAGAGGTTAACACTCTATTCCCCAGGCAGCTAAAGAGGTTAACACGCTACTTCCCCAGGCAGCTAAAGAGGTTAACACGCTACTCCCCAGGCAGCTAAAGAGGTTAACACACTACTCCCCAGGCAGCTAAAGAGGTTAACACGCTACTCCCCAGGCAGCTAAAGAGGTTAACACGGTACTCCCGAGGCAGCTAAAGAGGTTAACACGCTACTCCCCAGGCAGCTAAAGAGGTTAACACGCTACTCCCCAGGCAGCTAAAGAGGCTAACACAGTACTCCCCAGGCAGCTAAAAAGGTTAACACGCTACTCCCCAGGCAGCTAATAAGGTTAACACACTACTCCCCAGGCAGCTAAAGAGGTTAACACACTACTCCCCAGGCAGCTAAAGAGGTAAACACGCTACTCCCCAGGCAGCTAAAGAGGTTACCACGCTACTCCCCAGGCAGCTAAAGAGGCTAACACAGTACTCTCCCCAGGCAGCTAAAAAGGTTAACACGCTACTCCCCAGGCAGCTAAAGAGGTTACCACGCTACTCCCCAGGCAGCTAAAGAGGTTAACACGCTACTCCCCAGGCAGCTAAAGAGGTTAACACGCTACTCCCCAGGCAGCTAAAGAGGTTGACACGCTACTCCCCAGGCAGCTAAAGAGGTTGACACGCTACTCCCCAGGCATCTAAAGAGGTTAACACGCTACTCCCCAGGCAGCTAAAGAGGTTAACACACTACTCCCCAGGCAGCTAAAGAGGTTAACACACTACTCCCCAGGCAGCTAAAAAGGTTAACACAGTATTCCCCATGCAGCTAAAGAGGTTAACACACTACCCCCCAGGCAGCTGTCAGCGGCATAACAGCAATACAGACAGACAGGAGCAAAGATGTCAGGACATTGCACAAAGGCAGGAAGAAGTCAGAACATTTCACAAAGGCAGGAAGAAGTCAGGACATGTCACAAAGGCAGGAAGAAGCCAGGACATTTCAGAAAGGAAGGAAGAAGTCAGGACATTTCACAAAGGAAGAAGAAGTCAGGACATTGCACAAAGGCAGGAAGAAGTCAGAACATTTCACAAAGGAAGGAAGAGTCAGGACATGTCACAAAGGCAGGAAGAAGTCAGGACACGTCACAAAGGCAGGAAGAAGTCAGGACATTTCACAAAGGAAGGAAGAAGTCAGGACATTTCACAAAGGAAGGAAGAAGTCAGGACATTGCACAAAGGCAGGAAGAAGTCAGAACATTTCACAAAGGCAAGGAAGAAGTCAGGACATGTCACAAAGGCAGGAAGAAGTCAGGACACGTTACAAAGGCAGAAAGAAGTCAGGACATGTCACAAAGGAAGGAAGAAGTCAGGACATGTCACAAAGGAGGAAGAAGTCAGGACACGTCACAAAGGCAGGAAGAAGCCAGGACACGTCCAAAGGCAGGAAGAAGTCAGGACATGTCACAAACGAAGACGTCAGGACACGTCACAAAGGCAGGAAGAAGTCAGGACATGTCACAAAGGAAGGAAGAAGTCAGGACATGTCACCAAAGGAAGAAGAAGTCAGGACACGTCACAAAGCAGGACGAAGTCAGGACACGTCACAGAGGCAGGAAGAAGTCAGGACATGTCACAAAGGAAGAAGAAAGTCAGGACATTTCACAAAGGCAGGAAGAAGTCAGGACATTTCACAAAGGAAGGAAGAAGTCAGGACATTTCACAAAGGAAGGAAGAAGTCAGGACATTTCACAAAGGAAGAAGAAGTCAGGACATGTCACAAAGGCAGGAAGAAGTCAGGACATTCACAAAGGAAGGAAGAAGTCGGACATTTCACAAAGGAAGGAAGAAGTCAGGACATGTCACAAAGGGGCAGGAAGAAAGCCAGGACATTTAAAAGAAGGAAGAATAGGAAGTCAGGACATTTCACAAAGGAAGAAGAAGTCGATGGACATTGCACAAAGGCAGGAAGAAGTCAGAACATTTCACAAAGGAAGGAAGAAGTCAGGACATGTCACAAAGGCAGGAAGAAGTCAGGACACGTCACAAAGGCAGGAAGAAGTCAGGACATTTCACAAAGGAAGGAAGAAGTCAGGACATTTCACAAAGGAAGGAAGAAGTCAGGGACATTGCACAAAGGCAGGAAGAAGTCAGAACATTTCACAAAGGCAGGAAGAAGTCAGGACATGTCACAAAGGCAGGAAGAAGTCAGGACACGTTACAAAGGCAGAAAGAAGTCAGGACATGTCACAAAGGAAGGAAGAAGTCAGGACATGTCACAAAGGAAGGAAGAAGTCAGGACACGTCACAAAGGCAGGAAGAAGCCAGGACAACGTCACAAAGGCAGGAAGAAGTCAGGACATGTCACAAACGAAGACGTCAGGACACGTCACAAAGGCAGGAAGAAGTCAGGACATGTCACAAAGGAAGGAAGACGTCAGGACATGTCACAAAGGAAGGAAGAAGTCAGGACACGTCACAAAGGCAGGACGAAGTCAGGACACGTCACAGAGGCAGGAAGAAGTCAGGACATGTCACAAAGGAAGGAAGAAGTCAGGACATTTCACAAAGGCAGGAAGAAGTCAGGACATTTCACAAAGGAAGGAAGAAGTCAGGACATGTCACAAAGGAAGGAAGAAGTCAGGACATTTCACAAAGGAAGGAAGAAGTCAGGACATGTCACAAAGGCAGGAAGAAGTCAGGACATTTCACAAAGGAAGGAAGAAGTTAGGACATTTCACAAAGGAAGGAAGAAGTCAGGACATGTCACAAAGGCAGGAAGAAGTCAGGACATTTCACAAAGGAAGGAAGAAGTCAGGACATGTCACAAAGGCAGGAAGAAGTCAGGACATGTCACAAAGGAAGGAAGAAGTCAGGACATGTCCCAAAGGAAGGAAGAAGTCAGGACACTTCACAAAGGAAGGAAGAAGTCAGGACATGTCACAAAGGAAGGAAGAAGTCAGGGCACTTCACAAAGGCAGGAAGAAGTCAGGACATCTCACCAAAGAAGGAAGAAGTCAGGACACTTCACAAAGAAAGGAAGACGTCAGGACATCTCACCAAGGAAGGAAGAAGTCAGGACACTTCACAAAGAAAGGAAGACGTCAGGACATCTCACCAAGGAAGGAAGAAGTCAGAACATGTCACAAAGGCAGGTTGTTAACCACAGAAAGGAAGGCAGGAGCAAGGAGGTGGGGGTGGGGGGGGGGGGGGGCGGAAGGCTGGCTAAGTAGGGCAGAGGAGGGAAGGGGGTAGAGAGAGGAGGAGTGGGCAAGAATTGAGTGGAATTACTTCAACCACTAGAAATGCATGG
>CM031599.1:103598837-103611337 GCA_018398815.1 Conus ventricosus
GTGTGTGTGTGTGTGTGTGTGTGTGTGTTGTGTGTGTGTGTGTGTGTGTGTTGTGTGTGTGCTGTGATGTGTTGTGTGTGTGTGTGTGTGTGTGTGTGTTGTGTGTGTGTGTGTGTGTGTGTGTGTGTGTGTGTGTGTGTGTGTGTGTGTGTGTGTGTGTGTGTGTGTGTGTGTGTGTGTGTGTGGTTGTGTGTGTGTGTGTGTTGCTGTGTTGTGTTGTGTTGTTGTGTCTGTGTTTGTTGTGTTGTTGTGTGTGTGTGTTGTGTCCGTTGTTGTGTTGTTGTTGTTGTTGTTGTTGTTGTGTGTGTGTGTGTGTGTGTGTGTGTTGTGTGTGTGTGTGTGTGTTGTGTGTGTGTGTGTGTGTGTGTGTGTTGTGGTGTGTGTGTGTGTGTGTGTGTGTGTGTGTGTGTGTGTGTGTGTGTGTTGTGTTGTGTTTGTGTTGTGTGCTGAAATATAGTATAGTGTGATGTGTTTTGGTGTGTCTGTGCATGTGTGTGTGGGAGAGGGGGTAGATTTCAGTGTGCGTGATACGGGAAGATTAGGGAGGTCATTCAAAGTTTCAGTTTGTTAATTCTCAGCGGAAAAACCTGGCCAGGACTCTACATAAAATGTATATGCGGTTTTCAAGCGAAAAAAAATCAGTCCTAC
Organism: Conus ventricosus; assembly: GCA_018398815.1. Lineage (NCBI taxonomy): Eukaryota > Metazoa > Mollusca > Gastropoda > Neogastropoda > Conidae > Conus > Conus ventricosus. Next base: position 103,599,486 of record CM031599.1, read on the forward strand.
CGGATATCTGCTAATCATATTTTGACACAACTGTATATTTTTTTAAGGAAAAACTGACAAATGAGGCAACTTCAAATAATCCGATAATACTTTTTGTTCAAATGTAAAGAAGAAAATAAGCCCCGTGAAAAATACACATGTATTTCCATCAGCTTTTTTGTTTGAATGCTTCTCCAAGTTAGAACACGCACTTCAGAGAAACAACGGAAATTCAGCTTTGATAGGACACGCACTTCAGAGAAACAACGGAAATTCAGCTTTGATAGAACACGCACTTCAGAGAAACAACGGAAATTCAGCTTTGATAGGACACGCACTTCAGAGAAACAACGGAAATTCAGCTTTGATAGAACACGCACTTCAGAGAAACAACGGAAATTCAGCTTTGATAGAACACGCACTTCAGAGAAACAACGGAAATTCAGCTTTGATAGAACACGCACTTCAGAGAAACAACGGAAATTCAGCTTTGATAGAACACGCACTTCAGAGAAACAACGGAAATTCAGCTTTGATAGAACACGCACTTCAGAGAAACACGGAAATTCAGCTTTGATAGGACACGCACTTCAGAGAAACAACGGAAATTCAGCTTTGATAGGAATGTCTTTCGAACGTGGATGACAATTTTCATGTAATTAGTTGGAGCCTTAAGAAATGCCAACCTGCTTTGGGCTGTTTGTGTCAGCTAAGTTGTTCATGTAATTAGTTGGAGCCTTAAGAAATGCCCAACCTGCTTTGGGGCTGTTTGTGTCAGCTAAGTTGTTCATGTAATTAGTTGGAGCCTTAAGAAATGCCCAACCTGCTTTGGGCTGTTTGTGTCAGCTAAGTTGTTCATGTAATTAGTTGGAGCCTTAAGAAATGCCCAACCTGCTTTGGGCTGTTTGTGTCAGCTAAGTTGTTCATGTAATTAGTTGGAGCCTTAAGAAATGCCCAACCTGCTTTGGGGCTGTTGTGTCAGCTAAGTTGTTCATGTAATTAGTTGGAGCCTTAAGAAATGCCCAACCTGCTTTGGGGCTGTTTGTGTCAGCTAAGTTGTTCATGTAATTAGTTGGAGCCTTAAGAAATGCCCAACCTGCTTTGGGGCTGTTTGGTCAGCTAAGTTGTTCATGTAATTAGTTGGAGCCTTAAGAAATGCCCAACCTGCTTTGGGGCTGTTTGTGTCAGCTAAGTTGTTATTCGTCCCTTTATTTCTGTATTCATTTCTTTTCTGATTTCATATCATCATCTTTTTAATGGTGTCAAATTAACTTGGCTCACTGGCTTTGGAGTGTAGCAATAATTAGACACAGTTATATTTCCATGTTCCAGTCTTAAATAGATATTAGCGAACCGCCAAGAGAAACGTGGACAAACGAGTCACAAGACAAAACACGATGCATTTCAACCTCTTAGGTTTTCTTCAGGCAAGACACAAACAAAGAGGACAATGAAAATGAACGAATTTGTCACTTAGCTTAGATTTCTTCAGCGCAAGGTAGGCGTTGAATGAAAACGAGGCTGTTAGAAGGGAGAAAATGTGTGTGATTTTAAGTTAGTAATGATGATAATTATATTACTTATAGGAATACTAATAAAGGTAAAAATATTGAAAGAATAAATTAAGACAGGATTACTACTTCTGGTGATAATAAGGCAATAGCAGTTGTTACAGTATGGGAGAAAGGTGAGTGAGTTTTAGAGGATTCTTAAACACCATGGTTGCCGTGGCAACAGTCTTCGTGGCGATAGCGATGTCAATACTAACATTAGTAATATGTTGATACTGCTAACAGCTATTGTGAAGATAAAGGTAATAAAAGCATGATACAGAAATGTATTTATAAAATACATTTTTATAATAACCATAATTAATAAACAGTAAACAAGTGGGTAACTTTTGCTCCCATAAGAAAACCTAACACAGAGTAACTTTTATTCAAGACTGACACAGCCTTTTAAACTTGAATAAAGTCAGACAAATACATACATAGACGAACAATCTAATAGTGGAGGGGGGGGGGGGAACAAGCGCAGGCCAACAACTCAACTGTCTTCATAGTAATGACTTGGCAAAGATTTTGGACTTAAGGAGGGGGGGGGGGGAGATTGAAGATGGAGAAAACTGGGAACATGAAATTAAGAAAATACATTACAGATATGAAAACTCTTCACTAGCTGCATAAGGGAACCATCGTAATCCCTTTTAAAGGCAGATATATTTGTATTGCCTGCTCCGAGGCCTTTCGTCCGCTGGATCGGAACTCATCAGGGAGACACGGCTGGTTGTGTCTGCACTCCTGGCGTCAAATAGAGACACATCACAGTCCATAATGCCGTGGTGTTCTCACCACCAAGGGTGCAAAAAAGAATCCAATGGGACCCCAAAACAGCCAGTGAAGGGTAGTAAATGAAACCGCGTGTGGGGTGTGTGGTGTGGGGGTGTGTGTTGTGTGTGTGTGTGTGTGTGTGTGTGTGTGGGGGTGGTTTTTATGTGTGCGGGGCGTGGCGTGGTGCGTGCGTGCGTGCGTGCGTGCGTGCTGCGTGCGTGCGTGCGTGCGGTGTGTGTGTGTGTGTGTGGGGTGTTGTGTGTGTGTGTTGGTGTGTGTGGGGTGTGTGTTGGGGTGTGTGTGTGTGTGTTTTGTGGGGGTGTGTGACTGACAGGAGAGAAAAGGACAGACACAAGAGAGACAGAAAATTGCTGTGCTTTTTTCATCATATTTTCACAAATCGTATGTGCATTTGCTAAACAGTTTGATAAGAAATGGGTGTTAAAGGAAAGCTTCACAACCCACTAACCACCCCCCCCCCCCCCCCCCCCCACCCCCCCACACACACACACACGTGCGCGTACTGCATGTATGCTCACAGTAACATACACACCCCCAACCAACACATCCTATGTTCTCTTCTCTGTTCTTCCTTCCCGCCCCCCCCCCCCACCCCACCCTCTCTCTCTCCTCCCCTCACCTCTCTCTCCTCTCCTCTCTCTCTCCTCTCTCCTCCTCTCTCTTCTCTCTTTTCTCCTCTCTGTTTCTGACTCTGTCTCTGTCTGTCTGTCTGTCTGTCCTGTCTGTTTGTCTGTCTGTCTGTTTTGTCTCTTCTCTCTCTCTCTCTCTCTCTTCCTCTCTCTCTCCTCTCTCTCTTCCTCTCTCTCTCCTCTCCTCTCTCTCCCACACACACACACACACACACCACACATACAACTTTGCACGCACACACACACACACACACCCACACACACACACACACACACACACACACACACACACACACACACACACACACACACACCACACACACACACACACACACACAAAACACATGCAGTACGCACACATGAACTCACGCAAAAACGCCCCAAAACACACACCCCACACCACACACACACACACACAACACACACACACACACACACACACACACACACACAACACACACACACACACACAAACGCGCGCCCCGGGGCCCCGCCCACCCGCAAAACCCCACACACAACACAGAAACACACACACACACACACACACACACACACACACACACACACACACACACACACATAAACACACACACACACACCACACACACGCGCGCGCACACACACACACATACACACAAAATGTATGCACGCACGCACCCCACACACAAACGCACGCACACTTTACACACACACACACGCATGCACCACGCACACACAAACGCACGCCACACACCACAACACCCCACACACACACACACACACACACACACACACACACACACACACACACACACACACACACACACACACACACACACACAAACACCCCACCACCACGAAACGCACCACCACCACACACACACACACACACACACACACCACACACAAACACACACACACACACACCCCACACAACACACCACACACACACACACACACACACCCACACACATGTTTACGAACAGAAAACACAATTCCACATTTAAATCCCATCCAACGGCAGGCGCTGCTATGTTGCCATGTAACGAGACAGACCCAATGGAGAAACTTCCATTACAATACAGAGCAGATTTCCATTGGCCATGGAGTGAGCTACAAGGGGCATGATGAAGGCGTTGATAATCTGCTCACATCTCTAAGTGCCCCCGGAAAAATTCTCTGAGCGACACTTTCAAGTCGTGAATAAAAGAGTAAACTGTACACCCAATTCTTCTCCTTCATGTTTTTCCCCCCAAAACCTTTCTGTTGTTTCATTCCCCCATCACCTCTCTCTCCCCTCTCCCCTCTCTCTCCTCTCTCTCTCTCTCTCCCCCTCCCACATCCCCTCCTCATCTTCCTCTCTCCCCCTTTTCCTCTCTCCCCCTCCTCTCTCCCCCTCTCCCCCCCCACTTTTTCCTCCTGTCTCTCTCCTTCTTCATCCTCCTCTCTTCCTCCTTTCCTTCCTCCTTTTCCTTTTCCTTTTTCCTTTCCTTTTTCCTTTTTCCTTTTTCCCTTTTTCCTCCTTCTTCTTTCTTCCCCCCAAATTTTTTTCTTCTTCTTTTTTTCTTCTTCTTCCTTTTTAAAACCCTTTTCCCTTCACTTCTTTTCTTCTTCTTTAAATTTTCTTAAATTTTAAATTTCGCTTCCTTTTTGAATCTTCTTCTAAATGGCCCTTTCAAATCACTTTGTTCCTTCAACATATAGCATATTTTTAAACTGCGGGTCCAATAACGCAATAGGAATTCAGAAATAATTTCTTTCGCCTTCACCTTTTCCAAATGTTGGTTTTTCCCACAAGACAAGTAAACCTGCGGTTTTGTTAGAATAGGATCACCTTTATCTTTTATTTCCGCTTCCTCCCTTGCCTAATAACATTATAAGGAAATTGAAAAAAACCTTCCCCTCCAAGTTAAAGGCAAAGGATCGACTACCCAAAACCGGCTTTCCCCTAAAACCCCGGGTGGAAAAAGTACTGTCCGGGTTCGTCCTTCCATTCCATTGGCCAAATTTGTTTATTTCCTTTCAAGACCTCAATTCAAACCGGGGCCTTTGGAAATTTTATATTTATTTTTTTAAACATATTTTTAAAACTTGTCTTCAGTTTTCCGCTATGACAGGCGTACTGCCCTTGAAATAAAAGTTAACAAGGAAGATGGTTAAAAATGATCCCATACACCTTATTGCCTTGTTAAATAAAACCAGCTGACCGTTATCCTTTGGAAAAATTTTCCCCCCAAACACCTTTGCCTGGGGGAATTAAAACACTGATACCTTGCCCCGTTTTTTGCCTGATGGAGACGGGTGGAATTAAAGATTAGACCAGGAATTGATGGGTGTTATTTCCTTCAAGTTTTCCTTTTGAAATTGTCCATGGAAAGATGTATATCCTTGGTTTTTAAAGAAGTAATACAGGGTTTACCTTTTAAAATAAAGTCCATGATACAGCTGTTGCCCTGATTTGAAATAATAGATACCACTGATCACGCTATTGACCTGGGTGTTGAAATAATAGATACCACTGATCACGCATTGACCTGGGTGTTGAAATAATAGATACCACTGATCACGCGGTATTGACCTGGTTTTGGGAAATAATAGATACCACTGATCACGCGGTATTGACCGGGGTTTTGAAATAATAGATCCCCACTGATCACGCTATTGACCGGGGTTTTAAATAAAGAACCACTGATCACGCGGTATTGACCTGGTGTTGAAATAATAGATACCCCCTGACACGCGGTATTGACCTGGGTGTTAAAATAATAGATACCACTGATCACGCGGTTTTGACCTGGGTGTTGAAATAAAAAAACCACTGATCACGCGTATTGACCTGGGTGTTGAAATAAAAAGATACCACTGATCACGCGGTATTGCCTGGGTGTTGAAATAATAGATACCACGATCACGCGGTATTGACCTGGGTGTTGAAATAATAGATACCACTGATCACGAGGTATTGACCTGGGTGTTGAAATAATAGATACCACTGATCACGAGGTATTGACCTGGTTTGAAATAATAGATACCACTGATCACAAAGTATTGACCTGGGTGTTGAAATAATAGATACCACTGATCACGAGGTATTAAACCTGGGTGTTGAAATAATCCATAACCACTGATCAAGAGGTATTGACCTGGGTGTTAATAATAGATACCACTGACCCAAGAGGTATTGACCTGGGTGTTGCAATAATCCATGTTCACCCAAATCCAGTGTTTTCTTGCACTGTACTGCAAATCAAAATATTCCAAATTGTGGAAATGTTATTGGTGTGATGTTTAGAAAATTCCATTGTGTAAATGTTTATTGGTGTGATTTTTAAATATTCCATTGTGTGAAATTTTATTGGTTGTGGTTTAGAATATCCTTGTGTGAAATGTTTTTTGGGTTTGTGATTTAGAAATATCCATTGTGTGAAATGTTTATTGGGTGATTTAGAATATTGGTCAGAATCAATTAAAACAGGAATCACTAAGTTTTTTGTTTTGAAAGGTAAAGGAATAAGAATGACAAACCCTGTTTTCCCCAAATTAACGACCGGTCATAACCAACGACTAGAAATGCTCATGGCGTTCGCGGCGTGATCTCTCCGCAGCTTTTGATGAAGAAAGGAAGCGGGGGTGGGAGCACATTTCGAGAAAAGGGCCAGGATTAGAGGCGTGATAGATTGGGGGGAAAAAAGCATCCGGCATTCCGTTTGATGGGCTATTGTCAACATTACTTCGCTTTATGGGTGTCATAAATTCACATATCTCGGACATCAAGATGGGAAAAATTTTCAGATTTTGAGAAGAAATGGTAGGAACAGAGAGAAGAGAGAAGAGAGAGAAGAGAGAGAGAGAGAGAGAGAGAGAGAGAGAGACAGAGAAGAGAGAGACAGACAGACAGACAGACACACAGAGGGGAGAGAGAGGGGGGGGGGGCGCATGGGGGAAAACCAGAAAGAAAGAGAGAGAAGAAAAGAGGTGAGGGGAAGAAGAGGGAATTTAGAGAGATAAGGATGAGAGAAAGGATGGAGACAAGGAAAAGGAAAAAAAGATAGAGATGAAGAGGTAGAGGGGAAAGAGAATGTGCGGGAGAGAGTGACTGAAGGAACTGGAGAACAAATGAACCAACATTTTTTTCTTTTTTGTTTTTGGTTTGTTTTTTTGGGGGGGGGGGGTTTTTGTTTTGCTGTGTTGTTTTGCTGTTGTTGTTGGTTTTGTGGTTTTTTGGGTTGGGGTTTTTTTTTTTTTTCCTTTTTTTTTTTTTTTTTTTTTTTGGGGGGGGTCTTTTTTTCACCCATCTGGAAAACATTCTGCATCATTTACAGCAGGTTTGCACCTAGAACCTGCTTTACTGACTGCCCCGTCTGAACCCCCCCCCCCCCCCCCCCCTTACCATCCTGCAATGTTAAGCCATTTTTATCAGGTCGGCCAGTGTCAGGTTGCTGATTTGCAAACCTCCTCATAGATGTAGTCACTGCACATACTTGTGGTGGGTTTTTTTTTTTTTTGTTGTTGTTGTTGCTGCAAAATGCATAAGGGTTTTTCTGATGTGGACGTACGTGATCATAGAATCTTCTCATACAGGGTCGAACTTTAATTAAGCACCACTTATACACAGTCTCACAAAACATAAAAAAAACCGACAAACGACAGAAACTTTATAAATGTTTAATTTCATTATCAGTGAACAACATTGTCACTTTTATCGAAAAAAATCATTCTTTCCCGATTAGACAGGGACCTGAATGAGACCCACCCCCCCCAAAATGACATTCACAAAAAGAGTGTTCTTTACAGTCTGATCAAAACCGAGTGTGCCCCCTCGTGCTGCCACACAATCCACACAGCGCTGCCTCATGGTGTTGACTGTTCTTGTAAGAGTGCCTGGGGGGTTTGCCCACTCCTGCTGCAGTAGTGCAGCAGCTCCTGTCGATTTGCCGGAACAGGTGATTTCTTGAACCTCCTCCCAAGCTCGCCCCAGATGTTCTAAATAGGGTTCATGTCCGGGCTGTTTGCCGGCCATGGCATCCTGCTGATGCCACTTGCACCCAAAAGTGTTCACGGCTCGACAACGATGTGGGGGGGCATTATCGTCCTGAACACAGCCTGAGCCCCAATCTGCTGGAGTGCTGGGACAACCAAAAGGGCCCTAAAATTCCTGCAGGTAGCGTTGGCCGTTCAGGGGCCATCCAAATGGTACAGGGAGTCTTGTGGGGACTGCTGATGCCCCCCCCCCCCCCCCTCCCCCCATACCATGACGGAGCCGCCACCCCCAAAAACGACGAAACCCCCGGATGACGTCATCTGCCAGCTGCTCCCTGGGACGCCCCCACCCGAAGCGTCCATCTCGTGGCTTCAACTGGAACTTGGACTCATCGTGAAAAGCACCATCCGCCACTGGCCCGAGTCCATGTTCGTGAGCTGTGCACCAGGCCAGGCGACGTGCCCGGTGGGCCGCAGTCAGTTTTGGTTTCCGGACTGGGCGCCTTGCTCCAAGGTTGGCAGCATTGAGGGGCCGCCGTATGGTCATCTCACACACCTGCTGTGTTAGTGGCAGCTTGGAGCCGACGCCTGATGGTGTTTTGGGGGTGGGGGTCCTGGTCCGAAGAGGCATGGGCTGCGGATGAACCTGTCATCTCTTGCAGTGGTCCCTTCTTTGGCTGGCCTGGACGGGGTCTCTCTTTGACAGTTCCAGTGGCTTGAAAACGTTCTCTCAGCCGAATGATGACGGGGTGGGACACTTGTAGTCTTCTGGCCACTTCTCGAACGCCAACTCGATCCTGCAACCATGCAATCGCCCGGGGCCGTTTAAAATCAGACAGCTTGCGTCTTGGAGGCATTTTTTTGTTAGAAGAATTATGCACGTTGGGCTGCTTTTAGGCATTCCAGTCAGTAAAATGCTCTGCAATGCATTGGTGTTTGCACGTGCATTTAAATTCAGTGCAAAACCGTTTGAAGCAGTGTCCACTCTTGCTTAAAAAACAAGCAATTTTGACAACAATCTGCAGCTTTCAACCCCCCCCCCCCCCCCCTCTGCATGCCGCACGTGACAATAAGACAGCATTCGCAAGCTTTGCGGAAAACTCCCGTTAACCCCTTAAAACCTTTCCCAGTCGAATCTTCGAAAAAATGCATTGCTTGTATTTTGGCCAATTTTAAAAAGAAAGGGCCTTTTTCGGGGTGGTCCTTAATTAAAGTTCGACCCTGCAGCTGGCAGACGAGTACATTGGCCTAAATAAAATCAGTTTCCAAGTTGCAGTCACATACACCTCACAGTAAATGTTTAAAATGTGAACAGCGACAAGCTAGTGCTTGCATGTGTTTAAATGGCAAGAGACTGTCAATCAAGTTGCTATTTTTAGATACAAGAGGGAAAAATATACAAACCCTCACGTATAGATATGTATGCTATGTGTTTATGCACCAAAGCATACATACATACTACAAGTACGCATATGTAATGTATGGGTAGATAGATAGATGATAGATAGATAGATAGATAGATAGATAGAAATAGATAGATAATAGAAGATAATAGATTAGTGTGTGTGTGTGTGTGTGTGGTGTGGGGTTGTGTGTGTGTTGTGTGTTGTGTGTGGTGTGTGTGTTGTGTGTGTGTGTGTGTGTGTGTGTGTGTGTGTGTGTGTGTGTGTGTGTGTGGGGTGTGGTGTGTGTGTGTGTGTGTGTATGTGTTCGTTCTTTAATTTAATGTCTATCCACTTTACAGTGATCTTAGACAAAAACAAAGACAAACGAACAGGCATACAAAAAAAACAAAGACAAAACAGAAAAAACATGTAAAAGGGGCCGGTGTGGGGTATGTCGGTGTGGTGGTGGGGGGGGGGGTACAAGTGTGTGTTGTTTAAAAAATGTCATTAAAAGTGTATGGAGTATGGAGTCAAATTTAAAATTAAAGAGATACCAAAAAGTGACTATCACTTTAATACCATTCTAATCTACCGGCATAACGGTAAAATGCTTTAGCCTGGATTCATATCTGAACATTCTTAAAGAAACAAAACATTTTTAACCATTGAAATAATAAGAAAATATATCAAACAAATAACTCGAGAATCAAAGTAAATGTCCAACTGGACTCTTAACAATTGCCCTAACAACTTCTACAGCCTTTGCTTCGTTCCCAAAAATGTCTGTGTGTGTGTGTGTGTGTGTGTGTGTGTGTGTGTGTGTGTGTGTGTGTGTGTGTGTGTGTGTGGGGTGTGTGTGTGTGTGTGTGTGTGTGTGTGTGTGTGTGTGTGTGTGTGGTGTTGCAATTGTAAACATGTACAGAAATCAAGAAATATTAAGATAAGATAGTTGCACAGAAAAAGTAAGCACTAAAGACAATAAAATCATCCGAATAAACCACTCACACAATATCAACCTTTCATAAAACGTTGAAAGAGAGACTGTATTCAAGAATATCATTTGCCCATATCGGTTCTTGAACGGAAAGTGAAGCGTTTTAGGCTTACGCATTGCCACTGACATTCCCAACAACTGATCAACCTAAGTGGTAATGTAAATGAATCATACAGAGAACAGGAGTCCAAGGGCATGACATGCATTGCATTTATCCTGTTATTTTCACCTTCAACGGTGACAGCACTTTAGTATATATTTTACCTTGTATATATATATATATATATATATATATATATATATATATATATATATATATATAATATTAATATAAATATATATATATATATATATATATATATTTACATCCCTTGAAGTATGGAAAATATTTCACAATACATCTCAATAAAATTCGTGAACTGTACAAAGGCTTGATTCTGTCAGCACTACCGAAAGCTTTAGAAAAGAAAAATTCACAAAAGTTAGTTTTTTAAAAAAGACACCTGATTTTTCTAAGTTCTTCAGTGCGCGTGTTCCAATTGTAAAACTATTCTCTTTGTGCTGTGGCTTTTCCAGAAAAGAGCTTAAGCATCTGGAAACCTGTCATTATTATTTCAGAAAAAAAGAACTTAAGCATCTGGAAACCTGTCATTATGATTCCAGAAATGATCTTAAGCATCTGGAAACCTGTCATTATGATTTCAGAAAAAAAGAACTTAAGCATCTGGAAACCTGTCATTATGATTTCAGAAAAGAGCTTAAACATCTGGAAACCTGTCATTATGATTTTAGAAACTTGACAATCTCTTGTTAATAATCGAATCGTACATTTTATTGATGACAACTAGCAAGGCAATGCGCCAAGTATAATCCCTGTCTTCGACTGTCCTCGTGATATAAGGAAAAGCAATTACGGTTCTCCATCTTTCACGGTAACTGCCACATTGAACCATTCTACTGAACATAAAATGTGAATCAGATCAAGCATATTTCTTACCCCGTAGAAACGATCAGAAGGCAAACCATTACGTTTGGAACATTGACCCCTTTTCATTCTTATAATCGCACAGTTGCAGAAATCTCGTGAGCATATACAAATATTACGTCTTCTTATTGCTCAACATTATAGATATAAAATGTCTTTAACTTTTATATCAAAGTCTGAATCATTCATACTTCGGTCTCGTGACAATGAGAATTTCAAATGATAACTACCACTCACCAGGAGGCATTGAACCGGGTGTTTTCAGACTGTTCATTGTCAGTGACCGTCCTATTTGCCAAAATGACTTGGAGTTTATATCATAACACGTGTTTTCAGACTGTTCATTGTCATGACCGTCCTATTTGCCAAAATGACTTGGAGTTTATATCATAACACGCTTCAGTCATGGCTTTAAACCATTGGGTTTTTTTGTTGTTATTTATTTATTTATTTTTTTTTTTGCTTTGGGGGGGGTCTTTTTTAATGGCTAGAAGATTTGGCTTTGTCATTTGAAACACGTAGGTCAGTTTCCGCCACTTAATCGTAATTCTAACCTGTGCAGGTGCCACG
>CM031599.1:103621337-103623837 GCA_018398815.1 Conus ventricosus
AAACAAACAAACAGAGAAAAAGGAATTCGAGTGACTGAGCTACATCTCACACATAGCATCAGATTTCAGCACGCTAATTTTAGCAGTTAGAGAGACGAACAAATAGGAAACTACAGTCATGGATTGGGCGTAAAGCAGCCTTCGAATTGCTAACGAAGTTTGCAATGTTTGCTGAAAATGACCACATTCAGAAACAACAACCTCCACTCGTTTACACAGGCTGTTAGGCCGTTCGAATACGACAGAATGCGTACTCAGTTGCTCAAACTTTCCTGTGTTTGACACGAGATGTTTTGGCTTTATGTTTGGAAATTACACACATGACGTTGATGTAGCAGCCAAGGGTGTGAATGAGGAGGGATGTTGAGTTAAGGTGGCGGAGGGCAGGGAGGGAGGAAGCTGTGAGAATGAGTTGTGAGTGAGGGGTGGGTGGGAGGGAGACGGAAGGGGTGAAGTGAGCGATTGATTTTTTCAGTTATATCAGCTACATGGACAACAGTTACATCCTAAAGGATATGTTCCATGGCAAGCTGGCTACTGGCTCCAGATCCACAGGATGACCCGTCCTACGCTACAAGGATGAATGCAAGCGTGACCTGAGGACAGACAACCTCGACCCAGCAGACCTGGAGACAGCAGCTTCAGACCGGGTCAGCTGGTGGTCCACCATCAAGGACGGCATCAACCAAGCAGAGCAGAGGAGAGAGGCTCAGTGGGAAGAATGGAGGCGCCACAGACGCAGAACAGCGTCAGCACCAACACATACTCATTACCAAGACTTCATCTGCAGCAACTGCTACAGAGTCTGCCGCTCTAGGATCGGGCTGTTCAGCCACAGCAGGCGCGGCAGCTCCACAACTATCCACGGCGCAACAGCATTGTCTCTTGAGACAGAGAATGGCACGTTTGAAGCTCACCACAAGCTGGACAAGATCATATAAATCTGATTACTTACATTTGAGATGTTGATAAATTTTCCATGAAGCACAGTCGTGTTATAGACTTTCAGATGTGGAGAATTCGAACACAGTCATTTTTTACAACACAGGGAGAGAGAGAGAGAGAGAGAGAGAGAGAGGAGAGAGAGAGAGAGAGAGAGAGAGAGAGAGAGAGAGAGAGAGAGGAGAGGAGAGACAAAGAGAGAGAGAGAGAGACTGAGACAGGGACAGAGACATAGAGAGAGAGAGAAAGAGAGTGAGGGAGGAGGGGAAGAAGGGGGGAAGTATGAAGGGAAGGAAGGGAAATGTGAAGTAGGAGTATTGGGGACTATGGTGAGAACAATGGGGGGGGGGGGGGGGGGAGTCAGGTAATGTTGTTACAGCAAAGAAGACCGTTGAATCTGTATTAGGATTGAGAGAGACATACACATACAGAAGACAGAGACATAAGAAAGGAAGCTTTAAAACCGACAAAGATGGAGGCCGTCACAGAGATTCGATCACTCAGTCCCTAGATTGGGACGTGGGAGTGTAGTAGACACAAGACAGAAGACATTCCGGGGGACGTGCACAGCTGGTGGTCTCATTAAGGCCTGGTCCTGCATGTTCAACCCTCTTTCCCCAAGCTTCCTTATTAGATTCCCCTGCACATTAGCATGCAAACACAATGACCTGTACCCTGTTTTTGTTGGTGACGGGGAGAATTGTCCCGTAGGCACTGAAGTTGTTTTACATATGTAGAAAACGCATAAACAAATCAACATACAAATATGCAAGAGGTTTACCTGCGTCTATAATTCCTCTGGGTCTGTCTCTGTCTCTGTCTCTGTCTCTGCTGTCTGTCTGTCTGTCTGTCTGTCGTCTGTCTGTCTTTTCTGTCTGTCTGTCTGTCTGTCTGCTCTCTCTCTCTCTCTCTCTTCTCTCTCTCTCTCTCTCTCTCTCTCTCTCTCTCTCTCTCTCTCAATCTCTCTCTCTCTCTCTCTCTCTCTCTCTCTTCTGAGTGATCACAATGATTTGGGGGGCCTTCTACACACACACACACACACACACAACACACACACCACACACACACACACACACACACACACACACACACACATCACAGCACCACACACACACACACACACACACACACACACACACACACACACACACACGCACGCACGCACCACCACACACACACACACACACACACACACACACACACACACACGCACACACGCACGCACGCACGCACACACACACACACACACACAACACACACACACACACACACACACACACACAACAATACATACTCGCACACATGCACGCCTGCAATCATGCATGTACATGCTGAGACAGAGACATCAGTGAAACAGCCAAGCAGACAGACAGACAGACAGATGGAGATAAAGAGGAGAAGAGGAGGAGGAAGATGAAGGTATGAAGGGATGAGGGGAAATGTGAAGGTGGAGTAGTGGGGTGGGGGGGGTTGGACAGTCAGATCATGCTGTTTATAGCCTAGTCGACCGTTGAAGCTGCATTACGGATGAGAGAGAGAGGGACACACACAGACACAC
>CM031599.1:103633837-103641337 GCA_018398815.1 Conus ventricosus
CTGTTTAAAAAATTTTTGATGTGATTTAAAAATGTTTTCCAAAGGAGGGGGGGAAGAAAAAACTTCGGTAGTGCCCCTTTTGGTTTTTTAAAAGATTGCGGTCTATGGATAAATGCTGAATGAATGGCGGGGGAAAAAGGCGTGTGAATGATGAATTGTCTTTATTTAGTGTATGTGTGTGTGTGTGTGTGTGTGTGTTGTGTGTGTGGTTTTGTGTGTTTGTGGGGGTTTTGGTGTGTTTTTCCATGTTATTCTTTAACACTAGATATATGATTGATTTTGAAACTCATTGTATATTTTACTAGTTTTCCTTGAATTATTTTGTTTTAAATTTGTGTTGTTTTGTTTTTGTTTTTTTTGTTGTTGTTGTTTTGTTTTGTTTTTTTGTTGTTACTTTTTTTTTTTCTTTTTTAGAATGCGTAACATCTTGCTTTTTTTTTTTTCCCCTACTTTTCTTGCGTATTTTTACTGATTTTTTTTTTACTCCCTTTAAATTTTACTCTCATTCTTTTTCCCTTTTTTCTTCTTTTCTCTTCCTCTTTTTTTTGCTTCTTCTTCTCTTCTGCCCTTTTCTTCTTCCCCTTTTTTTCTTTTTCTTTTCTTCTTCTTTTCTCTCTTTTTTCTTTTCTTCCCTTTTCTTCTTGTTCTGCTTTCTTCGTTTTTTTTTTTTTTTTTTTTTTTTTCCCCTTTTTTCCTTTTCTTTTTTCTTCTTTCCCTTTTTCTTTTCTCTTTTCTTTTTCTCTCTCTCTCCTCTCTCTCTTTCTCCCCCTCTCTCTCTCTCCCCCTTTCCCGGGCACAACACAAACAGAACAACACAACACCACACCACACCACACACACAACCCCCCACACACAACACACACACGCACACCACACAGCAGCACGCAGCACGCTACAATCAAACCGCGGAAAACCAAAACCATTTTAAAAAAAGCCCCTGTACAAAAAAAAAAACGACCCAAAAAACCAAGATATCACTGGAAAATTCATTTTCTTTTCTTTTCACTAATTCCGACCGTTTATATACAGTGCCACTTCCTCAAGGGAAAAAATCATTCAGCAGGTCAAATATTTTTTTCCGTGGATGAAAAAAAGTGACGTTCTCCCAAAAAAGGCGAAACGGGGGTTTTGAAAAAACATAGACAAATTTTCTGGGGTGGAAGGGGGTAGAGTGGTAATGTTAGAGAGAAAGCGGAAGAGGGCCCGGGAAAAGGGAAAATTTTCGACTTTGGGCCCCCCAGGGCGGGCATGGATTATTGTGGGAAACAGGGATTTTCCGCGGCTTTATGAGGGGAGAAATTGGCCCTTTCCTCTTTTGGGGGAGGGGGTGGGGGGAGGGGGGGGAGGAGCGGGGTAGAGGCGTGGCGAGGGTTGTTGCGTCGTTTTTTTCTTTCTTTTTTCTTTTTTTCTTCTTTTTACATATATAATAATATGTTTAAAATTTTATATTTAAAATATATATAATTTATATTATATTTATATATATTTAAAATATATAGATTGGTGGGTGTTTGGGAAGGGGGGAGGTATCGTTTGAAACCGGATTCTCCTCCTCTCTCCTCTCTCCTCTCTTCTCTCTCTCCTCTCTTTTCGTTTTTAAGAAAAGTATTTAACTTTCCTTTAAGGGGCCCTTTTCTCGAAAAAAGTCTTGCGCCCTACCCTCCCCTTTCTCCGCGCGCGCAGCGCGTGGATGTTCTTTTATTAAGGCTTAGCGGTGCAAAATTCGAATAGTTACGACCTACGTTTTTGGTACGTCCTCCCTGCTTCGATATTTTTCTGAATTTTATAAAATTTTTTTTTAAAATAAATATGTTTATGAATTTTAAATTTCTTAGTCTAAGCAGAAAAATACGGCAAGCATTGTCCCGACGTTTATTTGCCAAAATTTACCCTGCTAATTCGCTTCAGAAGTTTGGGATAGAAGCAAACGCCTGTTATGAAGAGTACATATTCCTAGTATAACCTTCGATTACAGTATGAAAAAATCATTTTTCATTACCATAGGAAAAATGTAAGTTTTGAAATAAAGATTTATAAAAGCAATAAGGGAAAAACAGGCATTTGGCCCTTTAAAAAATGACTGGTGTCATCAGTTATTTTCACGACAGTACAGTTTGGGGTTCTTTGGCAAGATTTATTTTACCTGTACAGATACATTTGGGCTTTTGTTGGTAGAACAAAAAACAAAGTGGGAAAAAACAAATAACCCTTTCCCCATTTTAAACAGGTCAACTTCCCTCAAGCTTGGGGGCAATTGGATTTTTCTAACCGATATACATTGCAGTCCCCTTTGTGATCCACCACAATGTGTGCACATAATTGAGAATTCTGTGTCACGTAAAATACTGAAGAGAGTCAGGCTTGATGTGTCACCATTCAAAACCAAATCGCTTAAGATCTTCAAGAATGTGTGCAGAGATGTAGTGTTTATTCTGCTTAAATGCTCACTAATCCAAATGTGGATGGTATGTGGACTGTGTTGTGATGCAATAGTATTTTGTAAGCTGCAAATACAAGAGCCATGTACGCGCGTGTCATTTTCAGCCACGGATATGCTGGTATCGTGCCACTCGTCTAAGTCCAGAAACAAGGTCTTACCAGAGCTGTGTGCAGTTATCATTCCCTGTAAGGTATATGTAAATCGCATCTCTATACCACCACTCATATATTTTCACTGCAGATTATCCTTCAGCTAAAACCGTTATGGCTATCATTTAAAAAACAAACTTTATTCTTAAATGTATCTTAGAATAAATGGTGTCCATACCTGCACCAGTTATAACAAAGATACAAAACGTGGGATGAATTTCAAGCACAGATTAAAAGCACTTTTCCTCTTCAGCGTTCCAGAATCTGGTAGCGTGTGAAGTCGTTTTACCCAGTTGAGATACCCACGCTATACTCGAGAGTATAGTCAGTTCACTCCGACTTCGTTGAGTGCAGAAATTTGTGGGAACAGGTTGTGGAAAAAGATAGATAAAAGATATGGTAGACAGAAAGGACAGTAGACGACAGTACAGCAAAGGTAGACAGAAAGGACAGTAGACGACAGTACAGCAAAGGTAGACAGAAAGGACAGTAGACGACAGTACAGCAAAGGTAGACAGAAAGGACAGTAGACGACAGTACAGCAAAGGTAGACAGAAAGGACAGTAGACGACAGTACAGCAATGGTAGACAGAAAGGACAGTAGACGACAGTACAGCATAGGTAGACAGAAAGGACAGTAGACGACAGTACAGCAAGGTAGACAGAAAGGACAGTAGACGACAGTACAGCAAAGGTAGACAGAAAGGACAGTAGACGACAGTACAGCAAAGGTAGACAGAAAGGACAGTAGACGACAGTACAGCAAAGGTAGACAGAAGGACAGTAGACGACAGTACAGCAAAGGCAGGACTGAGATCGAAAGGAAAAGGACTAGCACAGGAAAAGGACTAGCACAGGAAAAGGACTAGCACAGGAAAAGGACTAGCACAGGAAAGGACTAGCACAGGAAAAGGACTAGCACAGGAAAAGGACTAGCACAGAATGTCCAGAAGGTGGGGGAACTATTTGTACAAAAGACCTCCGGTATCCCCATGGGGAATTAACGCACTGTCTGCTAAAGTCATAATGAAAAGCATCCAGCATGTATATGGGCCTTATGTTTATGAAGGATAGCGGGAAAACCAGAAGCAACTGATCTACCGGGAACGCCATGCAAATAATAGAATTGTTGAACGTGTGTACTCACAGCTGCCTTCGCCATTCAATATGTCTCTTCATCACGTCTTCACATCAAAGTCAAGTACATCTCCGTGCCTTATGCTGTCTTCAGATGTGTTTAATACTCAGTGAAGAAGAGGAAAAGCCTCAAAGGATACGTCAAACGATGCACGTAACTGTTCTGTAGAAGATTGCTCTAGATTTTGGCATCATGTGTACTGTACTTGCGAGGAGGCAGAAGGAGAGGAAGACAGGGAGAAATGGGAGACAACATCAGTGCATGGACTGGCCTCACACTCAGCAACTGCCTAAGAGCGTCTGAAAACTGGGAGGAATGGAGGAGGCTGGCTGCAAGGTCTTCTGTGGCGCCCCAGCTGTCTTCGAAACTCCAGGAACGGTGGGGAAGGTGACCGCCATTTAAAATCAGACTGTGGAGATGAGGAGGATGAAACAGGCCACTGACTCTGCAGTAGCTCCCACTGCCCAGGAGGTAGGGTATTTCACCTGACAACTGTTCAAACGACTCACTGCCCAGGAGGTAGGGTCATTTCACCTGACAACTGTTCAAACGACTCACTGCCCATGAGATAGGGTCATTTCACCTGACAACTGTTCAAACGACTCACTGCCCAGGAGGTAGGGACATTTCACCTGACAACTGTTCAAACGACTCACTGCCAGCAGGACGCTGGATCGCTGAATCGTTCCTGATGAACACAGAATCAAAGGAGCCAGACTTAAACACTAGAAAAGAGCAGTTAGTTGTTGTAGATACATACGCTTAAAAACTATCATGTGCTTGCATTTACTATGATGTTCCATATACATAGACCTACAAAAAACTATCTTGTGTTTACATTTGCTATGATGTTCTATATAATAGTCTTTCAAAATCATGTGTTTGCATTTACTATAATGTTCTACATACGTATACTTTAAAAATAAGCGCTTGCATTTACTATTATGCTCTTTTTACAAAGACTTTTTTTTAAACTATCATGTGTTTGCATTTGCTATGATGTTCTATATACAAAGACTTTAAAACTATCATGTGTTTGCATTTACTATGATGTTTTATACACATAGACTTAAAATCTATCTTGTGTTTGCATTTACTATCGGCTGCATATCAGGTTTGGTCATCTATTGCGCAATTGTCTACGGAACGTTCAGAAAATGATTCGACGTGACTTACATAAAAAAATATTCATTTCAAAGGACGCCGCCGGTTCCCCTCTATTAAGGATAAAGTAGTTTGATGTTTCAACAATATTCCCTCTTTATTAAGGGTAAAGTAGTTTGACGTTTCAACAATGTTCCCTCTTTATTAAGGATAAAGTAGTTTGACGTTTCAGCAATGTTGCCACTTTATTAAGGGCAAAGTAGTTTGACGTTTCAACAATGTTGCCACTTTATTAAGGGTAAAGTAGCTTGATGTTTCAACAATATTCCCTCTTTATTAAGGGTAAAGTAGTTTGACGTTTCAACAATGTTCCCTCTTTATTAAGGATAAAGTAGATTGACGTTTCAGCAATGTTGCCACTTTATTAAGGGTAAAGTAGTTTGACGTTTCAACAATGTTCCCTCTTTATTAAGGATAAAGTAGTTTGACGTTTCAGCAATGTTGCCCCTTTATTAAGGATAAAGTAGTTTGACGTTTCAACAATGTTCTGTCTTCATTAAGGGTAAAGTAGTTTGACGTTTCAGCAATGTTGCCTCTTCATTAAGGGTAAAGTAGTTTGACGTTTCAATAATGTTGCCCCTTCATTAAGGGTAAAGTAGTTTGACGTTTCAACAATGTTCCGTCTTCCTTACGGGTAAAGTAGTTTGACGTTTCAACAATGTTGCTCTTCATTAAGGATAAAGTAGTTTGACGTTTCAACAATGTTGCCTCTTCATTAAGGGTAAAGTAGTCTGACGTTTCAGCAATGTTGCCACTTTATTAAGGGTAAAGTAGTTTGACGTTTCAGCAATGTTGCCTCTTCATTAAAGGTAAAGTAGTTTGACGTTTCAGCAATGTTGCCACTTTATTAAGGGTAAAGTAGTTTGACGTTTCAGCAATGTTGCCTCTTCACTAAGGGTAAAGTAGTTTGACGTTTCAACAATGTTGCCTCTTCATTAAGGGTAAAGTAGTCTGACGTTTCAGCAATGTTGCCCCTTTATTAAGGATAAAGTAGTTTGACGTTTCAACAATGTTCTGTCTTCATTAAGGGTAAAGTAGTTTGACGTTTCAGCAATGTTGCCTCTTCATTAAAGGTAAAGTAGTTTGACGTTTCAGCAATGTTGCCACTTTATTAAGGGTAAAGTAGTTTGACGTTTCAGCAATGTTGCCTCTTCACTAAGGGTAAAGTAGTTTGACGTTTCAACAATGTTGCCTCTTCATTAAGGGTAGAGTAGTCTGACGTTTTAGCAATGTTGCCACTATATTTAGGGTAAAGTAGTTTGACGTTTCAGCAATGTTGCCTCTTCAAATTAGAGGTCGAAGTCAACAAAGACATCAGCAATGCTGTGTGAAATGAAGGCACAGTCACATAGTGCAAAGAAATCAGCAGGGCTGTGTGAAATGGAAGCACAGTCACATAGTGCAAAGAAATCACCAGTATTGTGTGAAATGGAGGCACAGTCACATAGTGCAAAGACATCTGCAGTGCTGTGTGAAATGAAGGCACAGTCACATAGAACAAAGACATCAGCAGTGCTGTGTAAAATGAAGGCACGGTCACATAGTGCAAAGACATCAGCAGTGCTGTGTGAAATGAAGGCACAGTCACATAGACCAAAGACATCAGCAGTGCTGTGTGAAATGAAGGCACAGTCACATAGTGCAAAGACATCAGCAGTGCTGTGTGAAATGAAGGCACAGTCACATGGAACAAAGACATCTGCAGTGCTGTGTGAAATGAAGGCACAGTCACATAGAACAAAGACATCTTCAGTGCTGTGTGAAATGAAGGCACAGTCACATAGAACAAAGACATCAGCAGTGCTGTGTGAAATGAAGGCACAGTCACATAGAACAAAGACATCAGCAGTGCTGTGTGAAATGAAGGCACAGTCACATAGAACAAAGACATCTGCAGTGCTGTGTGAAATGGAGCACAGTCACATACTGCTTCCTGACCTGCGTGATAAATTCTCGTCTCTATAGTGCAGACAAAGCCTGGACTTCAAGACTCGTTTTATTCTGATGTCCAGAGAATCACGTGACTCCTACATTCCTCAGCAGTGACCCTAGCGCCTGTTGTTGGAACCAGACGTTGGCACAGATCTGCACGTTCTTCAATGTGATACCCTGTTGTGGGAACCAGACACTGGCACTGATCTGCACGTTCTTCAATGTGATACCCTGTTGTGGGAACAAGACACTGGCACAGATCTGCACGTTCTTCAATGTGATACCCTGTTGTGGGAACAAGACGTTGGCACAGATCTGCACGTTCTTCAATGTGATACCCTGTTGTGGGAACCAGACATTGGCACAGATCTGCACGTTCTTCAGTGTGATACCCTGTTGTGGGAACCACACGTTGGCACAGATCTGCACCTTCTTCAATGTGATACCCTGTTGTGGGAACCAGACGTTGGCACAGATCTGCACCTTCTTCAGTGTGATACCCTGTTGTGGGAACCAGACACTGGCACAGATCTGCACCTTCTTCAATTTGAGTGATACGCTGATTCACTAAACGTTTCCTAAAGAAAGGACAAGGTACAACAGTTAAGCTTACATCCGATGACAGCATTACACCAATGCAAAAGTCTAGTTGTGACTATAGACCACACTGATCGAAC
>CM031599.1:103646337-103648837 GCA_018398815.1 Conus ventricosus
TGGTCGCCCCACTTCCCAATGGTCAGAAGAAGTCTGGTCCCAGAGGATGGTCGCCCCACTCACAATGGTCAGAAGTCTGGTCCCAGAGGATGGTCGTCCCACTTCCCAATGGTCAGAAGTCTGATCCCACAGGATGGTCGCCCCACTTCCCAATGGTCAGAAGTCTTGTCCCAGAGGATGGTCCGCCCACTTCCCAATGGTCAGAAGTCTGGTCCAGAGATTGGGCGCCCCACTTCCAATGGTCAGAAAAGTCTGGTCCCAGGGATGATCGCGCCACTTCCCAATGGTCAGAAGAGTCTGGTCCCAGGGGATGGTTGCCCCACTTCCCAATAGTCAGAAGTCTGGTCCCAGGGGATGGTCGCCCAATTCCCAATGGTCAGAAGTCTGGTCCCAGAGGATGGTCGCCCCACTTCACAATGGTCAGAAGAAGTCTGGTCCCAGAGGATGGTCGCCCCACTTCACAATGATCAGAATAAGTCTGGTCCCAGGGATGGTCGCCCCACTTCCCAATGTCAGAAGAAGTCTGGTCCCAGGGAATGGTCGCCCCACTTCCCAATGGTCAGAAGTCTGGTCCCAGAGGATGGTCGCCCCACTTCACAATGGTCAGAAGAAGTCTGGTCCCATGGATGGTCGCCCCACTTCCCAATGGTCAGAAGTCTGGTCCCACAGGATGTCGGCCCACTTCCCAATGGTCAGAAGAAGTCTGGTCCCAGGGATGGTCGCCGCACTTCCCAATGGTCAGAAGAAGTCTGTCCCAGAGGATGGTCGCCCCACTTCCCAATGGTCAAAAGAAGTCTGGTCCCAGGGGATGGTCGCCCCACTTCACAATGGTCAGAAGAAGTCTGGTCCCAGGGGATGGTCGCCCCACTTCCCAATGGTCAGAAGAAGTCTGGTCCCAGGGGATGGTTCGCCCACTCCCCAATGGTCAGAAGTCTGGTCCCAGAGGATGGTCGCCCCACTTCCCAATGGTCAGAAGAAGTCTGGTCCCAGAGTATGGTCGCCCCACTTCCCAATGGTCAGAAGTCTGGTCCCAGGGAGGGTCGCCCCACTTCCCAATGGTCAGAAGTCTGGTCCCAGGGGATGTCGCCCCACTTCCCAATGGTCAGAAGTCTGGTCCCAGAGGATGGTCGCCCCACTTCCCAATGGTCAGAAGTCTGGTCCCACAGGATGGTCGCCCCACTTCCCAATGGTCAGAAGTCTGGTCCCAGAGGATGGTCGCCCCACTTTCCAATGGTCAGAAGAAGTCTGGTCCCAGAGGATTGTCGCCCCACTTCCCAATGGTCAGAAGAAGTCTGGTCCCAGAGGATGGTCGCCCCCCACTTCCCAATAGTCAGAAGAAGTCTGGTCCCAGGGGATGGTCGCCCCACTTCCCAACGGTCAGAAGAAGTCTGGTCCCACAGGATGGTCGCCCCACTTCCCAATGGTCAGAAGAAGTCTGGTCCCAGAGGATGGTCGCCCCACTTCCCAATGGTCAGAAGAAGTCTGGTCCCAGAGGATGGTCGCCCCATTTCCCAATTGTCAGAAGTCTGGTCCCACAGGATGATCGCCCCACTTCCCAATGGTTAGAAGTCTGGTCCCAGTCCCAGGTCGCCCCACTTCCCAATGGTCAGAAGAAGACTGGTCCCAGTCCCAGTGCTCACAGCTTGGCCTCAATGTGTTTCCCATCTGTAGCAAATACTGTCCACACAACGCAACGTTAGTAGCCCCATTAGAACCGACCCCCCCCCCCCCCCCCCCCCCCCCCCACACACACACACACCTTCCTTTCCCTGTACAGGAGTATGATAGGGACAGAAGCACCACGGCTGGACTTCCCATAAATCGGAGGACACTGGCCAAGACAATGAGAATCTTATATATCATCTGGTATCCCCCACCCTCACCCACCCTCTCCCCTCTTTCCCCACAAGCGGTTCAGAATGCCTTTTTACATCACCATAATATCTGGCAACCTAACTTCAAATATCAAGTCAAAATCATCTCTGGAAATAACAATTATTTTTCTTTTATCAGCACCAAGCTCCTTTTCTTCCCAAAACTTATTCAGAACTGTCAGCTTTCCGAACCAAATACACAATATTGTATCCAAAACAGACTCTCGCTATACATCACAAACCTATACAATATCGTATCCAAAATAGACTGTCACTATACATCACAAACCTATACAATATCGTATCCAAAATAGACTGTCACTATGCATCACAAACCTATACAATATCGTATCCAAATAGACTCTCACTATACATCACAAACCTATACAATATCGTATCCAAAGAGACTCTCACTATACATCACAAACCTATACAATATCGTATCCAAATAGACTGTCACTATACATCACAAACCTATACAATATCGTATCCAAAATAGACTCTCACTATACATCACAAACCCATCTGCAGTCATCAGTCAAGGATCACTCATCTCTTTGCCAGACAAAACACAAACAGAGTTAATCAAATTTTCCACATAACCAAGGCTTTTTTTGTTTAAACGA
>CM031599.1:103651337-103653837 GCA_018398815.1 Conus ventricosus
CGCGCGCGCGCGCTCACGCACACACACACACACACACACACACACACACACACACACACACACACACACAAGCGCACGTGATCTCTCTTCTCTCTCTCTCTCTCTCTCTCTCTTCCTCTCTCTCTCTCTCTCTCTCTCTCTCTCTCCCCTCCCTCCCTCTCTCTCTTGCATTTAAGTCACCAAAGATGATGATCATCTTTGGTGACTTAAATGCAAGAACAGGTGGACTAAATGCAAAGGAATGTTCTATATTTGATGGAGGCTTTTACAATAGAGATGATACTCCCGGTGATGACTTCTTCCGTGCGTCAAAAGATCGTTCAACAAACGATTTTGGTCACTATTTAATAACATTTGTCAGCACTTTGAATTAGTTATTTTGAAACGGTTTTCTACCTGGTGATGTAAACGGCAATTATACATATATAGCCCACAATGGTTCAAGTGTAATCGACTACTTTATCTCTTCAAGAAGCTTAATTTCATCGTTCGCGAGTTGAAAGTAACTCAGCGGATAGAATCCAAACACATGCCCGTTGAACTTTAGGTAGGTTTTCCAAACCGTAGTCAGAAACCAGTAGCACCTATAATTACACAATTGCAAAAATATGTGTGGGATCCAGCTAAAGAAAATGATTTTATTTGTGCACTTGGATCTGATGTTGTAACTTCAATTTTGATGAAGCTATTAAATTTATCGATATTGATCTCGAACATGCTCTAGCAAAATTTAACGAGGGTCTTTCTGTGGCGGTCAGTGCATGAATAAAGTTATCATCATTGGTAACGACAAGCGCAGCCCGTGGTTTGATATAGAATGCTCTGTTTAAGCGCCGTCATGTAAGACAGGCACTGAGAATGTTCAGTCGGATAAAACTTGCTAATAGCCCTGACGCCGTTGACCTGAGATTAAATTATTGTTACTTGAGACATCAATACAAAGATTACTCCGCATAAGCAGCAGTTACATCGACAATGTGTTCTGCGCACTCTTAATGAAAACGCAAGAGATTCTAAACAATTTTGGAGGACTCTGAAGTCAATAAGAAGTAGTTCCGTTGTGTCAAATTCATTATCCAACGCAGACTGGTTTCAGCATTTTGAACGATTATTTAATGAAGAGTTGACCCTACCTGACTCCACTTCAAGATTCATGCAGATGATGACTGTTTGCTTGATGTTGACTGTGATACCAGTTTTCTTTGATGAAGATATAACAGAGGGAGAAATTTTAGACTCGATAAAGGCTTTAAAAAGAAACAAATCTCCTGGTCCAGACGGACTTATTGGAGAGTTCTATAAGTATCCTATGCCCACCGTTCTTCTTTTCTTAAGAAATATTTCAACAAACTCTTTGATTCTGGAATCTTTCCCTCTGCATGGTGTGAAGCTCTTATTCAACCGTTGCACAAGAAAGGTGATATCAATTCCCCTGATAATTATAGAGGTATTTCCTGTTGGATATCAGTTCTAAATTATACAGCTACATTCTGAATAAACGCTTAACCAAATGGATCGAAGATAATAGTGTAATAAACGATGCACAGGCTTGTTTTAGGAAGAGCTATAGTACCACTGACCATATATTTACACTCCTGTCTCTCGTGCAAAGCAACTTTCTAACCACCAAAAACTATACGTGGCTTTTATTGATTTTAAAAAGGCTTTCGACCTGGTTGATAGAAATCGAACTTTGGTTAGTCTTAAAGAAAAAGGGTATTAAAGGAAAATGTACAATGCAATTAAAAGTATGTACAAACCCTTGTCACCGCTAGGTTAAAGTACGGGGAGACTTAACAAATATTTTTATGTGTCCTAAAGGTCTAAAGCAAGGAGAAATATGTAGCCCGGTTTATTTTCTTTATTTATTAATGAACTTGCCGAAAAAATTACAGAGTAGGTAAGCATGGTATACCTTTATCTCCGGACTTCAAAGAGCTATTGATTCTGCTGTTTGCTGACGATGTGGCGCTCGTGGCGTCCACTGTCATAAGGTCTTCAGACATAGCTGAACGTTTTGAGTAAAACAGCTAAAAAACTTGATTTAATAGTGAATCTGGAAAAATCAAAAGTTACTGTGTTTAGAAATGGCGGTTATATTGCTCAAAAGAAAAATGGTTTCATGATAGTATGCAACTAGTGATCGTTAATCAATATAAATATTTAGGTGTTATATGCTCCACTGGCCTTACTTTTTCTCATTGCCTTGAGGATTTAGCATCCAGGGCAAAACATCAGGTCATTATTATATTGAACTTCTGTGGAAATATCAGATGTGGCCCCAAAATTATTCTTCAAACTTTTTGATTGTCAGATCCAGCCAATCCTTACTTATGGCGCTGAAGTATGGGGCTTAACTGCAAACCTCTCGCTATAGAAAAAATACATTTGTTTGCACTCAAGAGATTCCTGAATGTTTCTATAAAAGCGCCTAATGCCTTGGTTTATGGAGAAACTGGTAGTTTCCACTTTATATAAACCATTTATACTAAATGCGTAA
>CM031599.1:103658837-103695840 GCA_018398815.1 Conus ventricosus
AAAATATTTCATTAAAAAGTTGCAGCGTATCGATAGTAAAGCTTACAAGATAGCTCTTGGTGTCCCGGTTCATACATCGACTTTAAGAACTTATATGGAGATCGGAATATTGCCTTTTGAAGAAAATATGAAACTTGCATCTGCAAAATGTATTTTAAGAAGTCATACACTACAAAATCTTAATACCAGTGAAACTGAATTAAAATCAGAAATAAATTTTCCTAAACGGGCACAAAAAATTGATTCTCTAAAATCGATAGCCTCATACACATCTGACGTGTTTACAAAAGCAGGCACTGCACCTCAAAACGTAGCTCCTCGGGTGTCTTTTAGCACTTTCCCGGAATGGGAATTTAGGAGAGCAAATTATGACATAGACTACACAAGTTTTAAAAAAGTGACGGACCCTTGCTGCCAACGTATGTTAAGTTACATATAAATGAAACTTATATAAATCACCTTAAAATCTATGCAGATGGTTCCGTACTAGACAATCATTTGTCTGGTTCAGCATTCGTAATTCCATCCTTAAAAATAGAGAAAGGTTACCACCTTGGTAAGAATATTTCCATATTTACTGCGGAACTTGTTGCCATTTTTATGGCATTAAACTTTCTTCTTGATTTTCGATTTCCTGTATTTCAAATACTACTTTGTGTTGATTCACAATCAGTCCTACAAGCTCTAAAAGTTTCGAATACAAGTGTGAGAGCAGAACTTATATCAGAAGTGTACCACTTAATTCATTTTTTGCATTTACGTGGTTCTTATGTCGATTTTTGTTGGATTCCATCTCACTGTGGATTATCTGCGAATGAAAGGGTAGACAAATTAGCCAAAAAGCCTGCTATCACTGAAACTGATTTAACAAAGATATGCATTCCTTTATCCTTACACGAGAGTAATAGTCTTTTAAAAGACACGGCCTGGAACTCTATTTTAAATAAGGGAAAGGGCACCAAAAACAAAAAGGGGATATTATTTAACAAGATATCAGACAATAAAACAGGTATCAAGAATCTCTACCAAGAGAGGATTTTTAAAAGTTTGATTTTTAGATTGAGGCTTGATGCCTTTAAAACCAAATTCTGTAAACATGTGACTTGTATTTGTGGCCAGCAAATCACTCCGTTCCATCTACTTTTTTGTGCGATAGAATGAAACCCTATTTACCTGCTTGGTTGTTGAACACTGAACCGTCGATGTCAGAGACGTCATCTCTAACGAATCAAACATTTTTGAAGTTGTTCAAGGACTGATTAAGAGCCCAATCGGACAATTACTTTAACGTCTATGTTATCTTCCCCATCTTGGTGTCAGTTGCTTATTTAGTGTTTCTTTTAAAGTTTTGGATTCAGTTATGTGGTGTGTGTGTGTGTGTGTGTTGTGTGTGTGTGTGTGTGTGTGTGTGTGTGTGTGTGTGTGTGTGTGTGTTGTGTGTGTGTGTTTTAATCTAGGCCTAATTGCATTATACATACCTACGTACGCCCCAAATCAACACCAACCGTTCGCATGCATACACTCAAAAACATCACATGCACAGACACATAACACTTACATACTGTCTAAGATCACTGTTAGGTTAAATTAAAGAACGAACGAACACACACACACACACACACACACACACACACACACACACACACACACACACACACACACACACACATACAGTAAAACATACAGTAGATGCTCTATGGACCATGTTGTTCACAAAAATGGTAAGAGATTAATCAACATTTGTACGGACAACAGCCTTCTTATTCGAAATGGTAGGACACTGGGTGATTTGGAAGGAAAATACACTTGTCATATACACCAAGGTAGTAGTGTGGTAGACTACTTTATATGTTCAGAAGAACTTACACAAAATATAGTTGAAATGAAAGTTATGGACCTAAACTATTTTTCAGATCATTGTCCACTCAGTATGACACTATATTTACCTATAATGAAAAATGTAACAACAGACAGGAGTTATTTCAGTAAGAGCACATTTTACAAGCAAACTAATGGTCAAAAAGGAAGAATACGTGAAATTTTACTGGGATGATAACTCCGCTGATGCTTTCTGTACAGCTTTAATAAAACAAAGCAAATTAGTGAATCATTACAAGAAATTAAAAATCATATTGATGAACCAATCACAGTTGATTTAGCCACTCTTGTTTTGGAAAAGCTTACCAATACATTAAAGAATGCTGCAAAATTGGCATTACGACATAAGCTTATAACTAAAAGAAAATCTAGAAAACGCTCCAAAAAATGGTTTGACCAAGACTGCTATATTCGAAGACGAGATCTAAAATCTTTAAGAAATGCACTGAACAGAAATCCACAAAATAAAACATTACATGAAAAGTACTTTCACAAAATGAAAATATACAAACGTTTGTTGAAAAGGAAGAAAAAGATTTATAAGAACAGATTAGTTCAGAGTCTGAATGAAGCATATTTACAAGATCCAAACAATGTGTGGAAAACATTAAAACAATTACATGAAGCAGATTCTCAAAACGGAAATAACAATGGAGCGATAAGTAGTACAAAGTGGCTAGACCATTTACAAAATCTTATTGGTACAGAGGTAAATGTTGAGACAGAGGCAAAACTAAAAGTAAATTCTAAATTGGAAAAACTCTCTTCAGAATTAAGTTACTCTGATCTTGATTTCCAATATCATCTAAAGAAATTTTAGATGTTTCAAAAAATATGCGTAACAAAAAAGCGGCTGGAGAAGATGGGATTATTAATGAAATAATAAAAACTAGTTTACCCGATACAGGTGAAATAATTAGAACTTATTTCAAAGTTTTTTTTACTCAGGAGCATATCCTGAAGCATGGAGAGGGGAAAAAATGTCCCATTCATAAATCAGGAGATCCCTTCAATCCTTCAAATTATCGAGGTATAACAATTAATAAACTCTCTCAGTAATTTGTTCTGCCATATATTAAATCGCCGAATAAAAAACATTTTGGAAGAAAATCTTTCTACTAGCAGGAGAACAAGCAGGCTTTCGCAAAGAACACAGAACATCAGATCATCTATTTGTGTTAAAGAAAATTTTGTTGATGATATAATAAAAAAGCAAAAAAGATCGCCTTATGGTTGCTTTATCGACTTTGAAAAAGCGTTCGATAACGTTTGGCATGAGGCACTTTTCTTAAAAATACATGAATAGGCATACAGGGAAACTGTTTCAGAGTTATTAGGAACATGTATGAAAATTCCAAATTTTGCACAAAAACGAATGAAGGTCTATCCGTAACATAAACGTACGTAAAGGGTATTAAAAGGGAAAATTGTTTTAGTCAACTTTATTTAATATCTTCGTAAATGATTTTCCCAAAGTATATTGGGGAGACAGATAGTCTGCACACTGATGAAAAGCCCCCTATATCATGTTTAATGTATGCAGATGACCTAGTTATTTATCTAAAACAAAGAAAGGTCTTCAAAACAAGCTTGACAGATTGAAAAAATATTGTTTAACTTGGGTATGAAAATTAATGTACAAAAGACAAAGGAAATTGATATTTTACACATAAAAACCCAAAAGTTCCCATCTTATTTAAATTTGGTACTGAGATAATTCAGACAACTGATCATTTACAAATATTGGGAATAACTTTGCATTCTGACGGCTCCTTTATTATGGCAAAACTCAACTTGCCAAGCAAGCAAGTAAAGCTTCACATTCATTATATCGATTAATCAGGGGAAACCCAAATTCTTTTTTGATACAATATTACAACTTTTCGATACTTTGGTTACTCTATAGCAACATATGGAGCAGAAGTTTGGTTGCTGGTCTGAGAAAAGTACAATGTCTAACAGGGGACTCATTTGACATATCTGATTTTTTTCAAAATAGTATTTCTTCAAAACACCCACATGAAAACTTAAATGTGAAATTCTGTAAACGTCTTCTTGGTTTTACACTCAAAAGCAATTATTTAACGACTCTAAGTGAACTGGGAAAGGGATTTCCAATTGGGTTTTCACATAGCTTGTCGAACCATTGGGCTTTTGGCTGCATATTTTAGATAAGTCGGAAGGAAACATATTTAAAAGGGTATACAACGACATGATGAATAAAGACAAGGGAAAGGGAATATCCATGGCTCTTGTTTTTCAAAAACATTCTTTACAGTTTAGGGTTAAACCATGTTTGGTTGAACCAGTCAACACTGAGTAAGCATAGACTGAAATTCACTATACAACAACAATTGAAAGCCAGGTATATTCATTTTTTGGGGAAAGGAAAAGACAAATACAGCCGTTTTTGGTTTTACAATGTCATCAAATCATCTGAATATCATATTGAATATTACTTGTTGACTGATATGGACAGTACGAAAAAACAAGCGCTATGTAAAATTTCGTGTTAGCTCACATGACTTAAATGTTGAGAAAGGTCGCTATGCAGGTATTCCCGAAATCAAAGATTGTGTATAAAAATGTAGAAATAGAAGACGAAT
The DNA here is from genome assembly GCA_018398815.1 of Conus ventricosus. Taxonomy (NCBI): domain Eukaryota; kingdom Metazoa; phylum Mollusca; class Gastropoda; order Neogastropoda; family Conidae; genus Conus; species Conus ventricosus. The sequence goes on from CM031599.1 coordinate 103,663,322, forward strand.
TTCATTTTTTAGATTAAATTTTAGAATATTTTATGACTTTAAGAACAAAACTAAAGATACAAGTAGAACAGATGCAAGATCAAACGGATTGACCCAGGAAGAAGAATATTTTTTGCCAGTGACTTCAAACCAAGTACTTATTTAAAATCCAGGGAACACCAAAAGATATTAGCCGCTTTGTTTTTGAGGCATTCAAAGCCAGGCGAAATTGATAAACGAAGAACTTTTTTTTTTCTTCTCTTTTTTGTTGTAGTCGTTGTTGTTTTGTGCAAATATCTTTCAAAGGTGACGGCAATAAAGAATTGTTCTTGTTCTTGTTCACACCACACCACACACACACACACACACACACCACACACACACACACACAACACACACACACACACATGGCTAAATCAGGAAGAAAAAGAGATCCGTCATTCCCTGAGGGAAAATGGTCGGAGAGGACCACAGACAGTGTCTTTGCTTATTGCCGAGTCTCACTTCTGCGAAGCTTCACACACACAAAATAACAGATTTTACTGAACTTATTAAGGTCAAACTTCATTCAGGAAATGTACAGACTGGTACAATCTCATCCATCCCATGCTCATCCCCTCTTTACCCACCTCAACTGTCGACAAATGGACAATTCATATAATCCCTTTCTTCCATTCTCTATCACACCTGGTCACCCTTTCCATATTTCCCACCCTCTACTTCCGTCCACGTGCACAAAACACGCAAATATGATACAGTACTTGAATTTTAAACAGAAGAAAATTGATACTGAACAAAAACGATGTCTCACATATGTGATGAGATGCAAAGTATAAAGAAACTAACAATACAACTGATATGCGAAATTTGTAGTAAAGATTAAATATTAAGTGGGTGATTATGAATATTCCTTGAACACAAAAAGCAGTCAACAAGCCATTTCTGGAGGGTTTTTTGTTTTGTTTTGTTTGTTTTTAATTGGCATGAAGGCAGCATGACAGCAACAACTATCTCAGCAACCAAAACCCACACAAGAAGCTTTAATCTACAGTCTCACCATCTCTCTTAGGGGAATGGCTACAGAGGCAATACATGAAAGAAAATCCGCGTAATACATGATTTTACAATTGAAAGAAAAGACCCGGTCAAAAAGTCATCCTTTTGATGTATATCACCCCAAAATATACAGACAGCAGTCTGGAACTGATATTTTTACTTCCCTTGGCTGGGCACAACTGCAGTGTAAAGAAATAACAAAGAAAAGCATAGTTTGGGCCTAGAGTCTTCAGCTTATTTCTTGCCGTCCTTGGGTGGGACGTACGTGCCGTGGAGGGACAAAGGCATCTGGATGTTCTCTGGGGCGTAGGCACGTCCCAACTCCTGGAAGGTGGCGGCATCCAGAACCACCAGGTAATTCCTTTGATCCCCCGTATGCTCAGCAAAGGTGACAAAATCACACCTGTAACAATAAACAGAACCATATATCCACGCTTTAAAAAAAAGACGGGCAGACAGACGTACACACATACGTTGATGCATATACTTGTGTGATTTTCAGCCACAAAAAGACGGTCGAGCCATGTTAACTGTTGAGAGTGTGGACCTGTGCTACACAAGAAAAGATCTGAAGAGGAGCAAGGCAAGGGATTCCCACGCAACGCCCCAGCATACTCTGGCAGTCGTGAACGCCCAGCAGAAAGCAGCAGAAACTAGAGAGAAATGGACTGGAAACCAACAGATCATCTTAAAAGTAACGATCAAAGGAGAGTTAAATACTCCAGAGTAGTTAACGTGACAGCGGCAACCAAGGCCTAAAGCTGTAGAAAACCATGATGGAGCCCTCCTCACGGGCCACCAGGAAGTCATTGGAAGGTGGAGTGAATACAACAAAGAACTGCACACTTCAAGAAGTCACTGGAAGGTGGAGTGAATACAACAAAGAACTGCACACTTCAAGAAGTCACTGGAAGGTGGAATGAATACAACAAAGAACTGCACACTTCAAAAAGTCACTGGAAGGTGGAATGAATACAACAAAGAACTGCACACTTCACTGGAAGGTGGAGTGAATACAACAAAGAACTGCACACTTTAAGAAGTCACTGGAAGGTGGAGTGAAGACAACAAAGAACTGCACACTTCAAGAAGTCACTGGAAGGTGGAGTGAATACAACAAAGACCTGCACACTTCAAGAAGTCACTGGAAGGTGGAATGAATACAACAAAGAACTGCACACTTCAAGAAGTCACTGGAAGGTGGAATGAATACAACAAAGAACTGCACACTTCACTGGAAGGTGGAGTGAATACAACAATGAACCGCACACTTCAAGAAGTCACTGGAAGGTGGAATGAATACAACAAAGAACTGCACACTTCAAGAAGTCACTGGAAGGTGGAATGAACACAACACAGAACTGCACACTTCAAGAAGTCATTGGAAGGTGGAATGAATACAACAAAGAACTGCACACTTCAAGAAGTCACTGGAAGGTGGAATGAATATAACAAAGAACTGCACACTTCAAGAAGTCACTGGAAGGTGGAGTGAATACAACAAAGAACTGCACACTTCAAGAAGTCACTGGAAGGTGGAATGAATGCAACAAAGAACTGCACACTTCAAGAAGTCACTGGAAGGTGGAATGAATACAACAAAGAACTGCACACTTCAAGAAGTCACTGGAAGGTGGAATTAATACAACAAAAAACTGCACACTTCAAGAAGTCATTGAAAGGTGGAATGAATACAACAAAGAACTGCACACTTCAAGAAGTCACTGGAAGGTGGAATGAATACAACAAAGAACTGCAAACTTCAAGAAATCACTGGAAGGTGGAATGAATACAACAAAGAACTGCACACATCAAGAAGTCACTGGAAGGTGGAATGAATAGAACAAAGAACTGCACACTTCATGAAGTCACTGTAAGGTGGAGTGAATACAACAAAGAACTGCACACTTCAAGAAGTCACTGGAAGGTGGAATGAATACAACAAAGAACTGCACACATCAAGAAGTCACTGAAAGGTGGAATGAATATACAACAAAGAAACTGCACACTTCAAGAAGTAACTGGGAGGTAGAGTGAATACAACAAAGAACTGCACACTTCACTGGAAGGTGGAATGAATACAACAAAGAACTGCACACTTCAAGAAGTCACTGGAAGGTGGAATGAATACAACAAAGAATTGCACACTTCAAGAAGTCACTGGAAGGTGGAATGAATACAACAAAAATGCACACTTCAAGAAGTCAATGGAAGGTGGAATGAATACAACAAAGAACTGCACACTTCAAGAAGTCACTGGAAGGTTGAGTGAATACAACAAAGAACTGCACACTTAACTAGAAGGTGGAATGAATACAACAAAGAACTGCACACTTCAAGAAGTCACTGGAAGGTGGAATGAATACAACAAAGAATTGCACACTTCAAGAAGTCACTGGAAGGTGGAATGAATACAACAAAGAACTGCACACTTCAAGAAATCACTGGAAGGTGGAATGAATACAACAAAGAACTGCACACATCAAGAAGTCATTGGAAGGTGGAATGAATAGAACAAAGAACTGCACACTTCATGAAGTCACTGTAAGGTGGAGTGAATACAACAAAGAACTGCACACTTCAAGAAGTCACTGGAAGGTGGAATGAATACAACAAAGAACTGCACACATCAAGAAGTCACTGAAAGGTGGAATGAATATACAACAAAGAACTGCACACTTCAAGAAGTCACTAGAAGGTGGAATGAATACAACAAAGAACTAGAACTGCACACTTCAAGAAGTCACTGGAAGGTGGAATGAATACAACAAAAACTGCACACTTCACTGGAAGGTGGAATGAATACAACAAAGAACTGCACACTTCAAGAAGTCACTGGAAGGTGGAATGAATACAACAAAGAACTGCACACTTCACTGGAAGGTGGAATGAATACAACAAAGAACTGCACACTTCAAGAAGTCACTAGAAGGTGGAATGAATACAACAAAGAACTGCACACTTCAAGAAGTCACTGGAAGGTGGAATGAATACAACAAAGAACTGCACACTTCACTGGAAGGTGGAATGAATACAACAAAGAACTGCACACTTCAAGAAGTCACTGGAAGGTGGAGTGAATACAACAAAGAACTGCACACTTTGAGAAGTCATTGGAAAGTGGAATGAATACAACAAAGAATGCACACTTCCGAACTACAGCCTTGACACAAGTACACAGGGCTGTGCTACTCACACTAGCAGCAACTCTGGGGACATTCTGATTTTTTTCCAACAGGTGGATGACCCTCAAGGGAGGCAAGTCACCATTATGTATAACAAACTGCCGGACACACAGAATGGTGCAGAATGAGATGACATCAAGGTTCTGACAATTGTAAGTCCGAGAATATGAAAAAAAACTGTGGTCAAAAGAGTGAGCAAAGTTCTAATGATCTCTGTCCAAGAACTGAATCTTCTTACTCTATCAAAGCAACAGGACCATAGTTTAATCAGCAGCCCCTGTAAAATACAGATACTTAAGGTCCAGTTGAAGGAAAGACAAAAAAAAAAAAAAAAAACCTTTTCTTACTGACAATTAGGTTGGTTTTAGGTCAAGAGGAGCACAGGTAAACATATCTTCAATATCGGACAAATGATGCAAAACCACTTTCAACATCAATCCAATATTCATTCATTGTATTCACTGAAGTCGTTGATTGAATCTGTAAAACAACAACAACAACTGTACTGTAACTTTGATTACAGCCTTTTCCAAGTCATAACAGGATTCTAACAACAGTGCAGTACCCTCGAATGACGACTCATAGACGTCTTCCGCAACAAATGTGGGAGTTGGCCAGTTCTGTTACTCTCCCTCCCACTCTGTTCCACAGCTCCCTGGGCAAACATGCAGGACACACTGTAGGACTTCACTACCACCATCTCCATTGCCTTTCTGCAGGCTGCATTTGCCGCTGGTATCCACGTTTCACAAGGCAGCGAAGCACAGCCGAGAGAAAAGCAACTTTGGGCGCCAGATCCAGACTGCATGCAACAGCGAACATGACACTGAGCGGGCAGACATAGGAGGCAATGGATATTTACCTTCATCCTCTCCGGTGGCTCCAGGACTGGGGACGAAGACAGGCTCACCGGGATGGTAGCCCTTATCCTTCCACGTCACCGTGCTCTTCGCTTCTAGGTCCAACTTCACCAGCTGCCATTTACAGATAAATTGGGTTTTTGTTGCTTCGTGTTGAGTTTGCCCTTTGTGTGTGTGTGTGGGGATGGGAGTTGGTTCTTTTCTTCTATTCCCAAATTCTTGTCGAGCGTTGTTCATATAATGTCATGTGTGTGGTGTGTGTGGGGTGGCGGTGTGAGGGGGGGGGAGGTTAGGAATGATAGAGTGGGGGCGATGTGGCTTGTGCATCTATTTTAGTGCTTGCTTTGTGACCTATTGTTTTGATGCCTTTTTCTCAGTATTGTGCAATGTTTATGGAAGCTTTAATTTTTCCTGTATTGTGAAGCGCACTGAGGATGAGTCTTCTTCTCACATCGAAGAGCGCTATATAAGCTCGATTTTTTATTATTATTAAATTAATCAGTTAAGCACATCAATGCGTCAAACATGTAAAGAAACAAACAAACAAATAAATGATTAATCAGTAAGTACATGAACTTGTCAAACTTGTAAAGAAACAAACAAATAAGTATATCCAAACTTATGGTGCAATGATAATGTTACGGGTTGCGTTTAGGAGGTCATGGTTCAAATCCCATCCAAAACATTGCAGGATTTTAGTTGTCAAGTGTACCAGGGCTTACATAAAGTCTGGAGCCACACAGGTGAACTTCATGCACTTAATGGATGCGTCCTAGAGAGCGTTGCGCAGTGACTAACATCACATGTGTGTGTGTATCTCTCGGGCCTGGTTGACGGCGGAATATGTTATAGCAAAACATCCTTTTTATGAAGTCTCCGACGAAACAAAAGCCCGGAACTCTAGTTTCATCGTCCTCTTTAATCGTCCTAAGAAAAAAAGGAGCGGGAAGGACATGGAAGTCTCAAATTTAATAACCGAACCTAAACGAGTAAACACTACATGCATTATAAACAGACAGAATTCATTCCTTGTGGAACTGACTTCGTTCTTCCGAGTGGTCCCGGCTGTGAGGAACAAATAATGTTCCACTTACTCTTTTTAAAGGATAACAGAGACAAACAAGTTACAGGGAAAAAAACACGACGCGTTTCGACCTCTTAGGTCTTCTTCAGGGAACAGACAACAGTCAGGACAATGAAAAGAAGAACAATCACTTATCTTCTCAAATTCGGCTTTAACTATCATGTTAATTTCTTCCCTGAGTCATAACATCCGTCCAAACCTGAAAGAGTTTTTTACCATGTTCCCGAGGCGGCCATACAGACGAAACAGTCTTGTGCCGTTTGCATACAGGCCACTCGTTTTACACTCATTCCTGTCTTTTAAAAGGTGATGGAGCTCCATGGGGCATTGCATGTCATGTACCACGAACAGTGAAACATTCTTTTAGAGTGTCGGGACTTGCACGATGTGGGACATAAATACTTTACAGCAAACTCCATGAAAACCTTGTTCAGAGATGTCCCACCTGACGTGATCTTTGAATTTCTGATAGAGATTAACATATTTTATCTGATCCAAGATTTTACGGAAGTAAGATTCTTAACGAAGTTTCTCGTGCGTTTTTAGAAGGTGAATTTCAAAGAGAAGCGTGAATCTTTTTTTGTTTTGTTTTGAATAACTGGTGAGTTCACTTCAACGTGGTGACAGGCCTGATATGGCCAATTGTGGTCGGCTAGGCTATAAACATTACCTTGCCTTGCCTTGCCTTGCCTTGCCTTGCCTTACCTTACCTTACCTTACCCTGAGTCATTATTTTCATGGCACCAGCAGTGGAGACCAAGAAGTGCTCACTATCCTGTCGATTTCTTCTTTGTGTCATTACCCTCGTTCTCACAGGTGGCAATGTTCACTGTTCAGTCAGTTCCCTTCTTTATTCATCACCTTTGTCTTTGCGGGTGGCTGCAGCAGTGAGGACAGAGTGGAGATCCTCATTTCGCTGTTGATTCCTTCAATGAATCGTTACCTTAGTCCTCCCAAGTTGCCTCCAACGGTAGAGACCAAGATGTCACCTGTCCCTGTAATTCCGTTCATTTTATTGTTATTACCTTCGTTCCCCCATCCGCCACCAGCAGTAAGGACCAGGAGATGTCAACGTCACGGAGTATTCTTTCCATTGATCGTAATTACCTTTGTCCTTCCGGTGTCTACGGGAGTAAGATGTTAAGTGTCCTGTTCAATCTTCCATTTCTCATGACCTTCGTCTTCCCTGGTGACTCAAGCAGTAAAGACCAACAGGTGTCAGCCGTTCATCCTAAAACTGCTATCGATGCGATTTCAAGTAAAACGAGCGTATTTTCTACAAAGTGTCTATCTTCCAAGAGAGAGAGAGAGAGAGAGAGAGAGAGAGAGACAGAGACAGAGATTTCAGACTTCAGATGGTTTATTGTTCAGACATTGTGTCCATACAATCGAGTGAGTTTTTATATAAATATATTATTGTGGAGCTTTTCTCTGGCGTCATTACAGACATAATATTTTAGAACTCTCTCTCCTCTCTCTCTCTCTCTCTCTCTCTCTCTCTCTCTCTCTCTCTCTCTCTCCTCTCTCTCTCCTCTCAACAAAACAGGAAAGTAATGAGTGCGCAAGCGCTCTCTCTCTCTCTCTCTCTCTCCTCTCTCTCTCTCTCTCTCTCTCTCTCTCTCTCTCTCTCTCTCTCTCTCTCCCTCTCACACACACACACACACACACACACACACACACACACACACACACACACACACACACACACGCGCGCGCGCGCGCGCGCGCGCGCGCGCGCGCACGCGCACGCAGAATGCTCGCAAGCAAGCGCACCCATACACAATCAAAAAATTTACGGAAGGGAACGGGAGTTGACACATGAAAAAGTAACAGGCCAGCAGCCCGTAAAACATACGTGACAACAGTTCAGACGATGAAGTTATCCACAGTCGCACGTGAAATGACGCTGATCCAACATGCTACTGCGGAATTTGAAGGCATAAAAATAAACTTGGCCAGATTCACCGTTGATGTTGGATTAGTGGTATTGAGAATGTTTATTTTTTTGCGTTCTGAAAGACAACAAATTGAAACCTGACAGATAATTTGTTTCGTAGAGAGAGAGAGAGAGAGAGAGAGAGAGAGGAGAGAGAGGAGAGAGAGAGAAGAGAAGAGAGAGAGAGAGAGAGAGAGAGAGAGAGAGAGAGAGAGAGAGAGAGAAGAGAATATTAAAGCAACAAATACAACTGACAGATTCAGATAAACGGGCAATCATGAAACAAAGACTTTGTGGATCGAATGATTTTAGGCGTAATTGAAAGCGAATCATAAAACTAATGCAAGAGGATATGACGTCATTACCCGAGGGTCTTCCGAAAATATTGCGGTGCCGTAGACATAGCAATATTTTACTGCGTTGTTCCTGTCGTAGTTGATTCTGGGAAGTTCCATCAATACCTTTCCTAAACAACAACCGTAAAACGTTTTGGTAAATGATAGCGCGCGCAGTGCACACACACATACACACACGTACGCATTAATACACACACACACACACACACACACACACACACACACACCACACACACACACACACACACACACACACACACACTTTACACACACACACACACACACACACACACACACACACACACACACACACACACACACACACACACGTACACACTCACACACACACACACACACACACACACACACACACACACACACACACACACACACACACACACACACACACACATACACACTCACTCACCGACGATGGAAATCGGAAATCACATAGCTTCCAGCCATTAAAATTCAAAACCTCCTCAGAAAAAAAGCCCTGATAAAAACAAAGCTTTGTTTGCCAAATGTCTTACAAACATTCTGAGAGTTATTTGACGGTGAAGCCGATTCTGAGTGTGAATCACCAACTGATGAGACAATGTGACGTCATTTACCTTCAATGACGTAGTCAGGGGTCAAAAAGACGGTGCCGTTTCTCCTTAAGACGGCAGTGGCAGTGGGGTATGGCAGTTTCACCAGGTTGACTCCTGCATCTGCCTGGCAACACACACACACACACACACACACACACACACACACACACACACACACACACACACACACACACACACACACACACACTGACTGACTGACTGACTGACCGAAACCATTTATTCTCAGATAAACATGTTGTAATACTGACAACACACACACGCATACACACATACACACGCACGCAACCAGGCATGCACGCACACACACACACACACACACACACACACACACACACACACACACACACACACACACACACACACACACACACACACACACACACACACACACCCCACACACTGTGTGTATATGTGTCGCACGAACACACCCACGTACACACGCCACACACAAACACATGCGCATGCGCGCACTTACAAACACACACACACATACACACGCGCGAGCGCGCGCGCGCGCGCGCACACACACATTAACGCACATGCACACACATGTACACCAACATGCACAAACATTCACACACTTACGATCGCGCACACACACACACACACACACACACACACACACACACACACACACACACACACACACACACACACACACACACACACACCAACACACGCACACACGCAAACACACACACACACAACACACACACACACACACAACACACACATGCACGCATGCACGCATGCGCGCACTGCGAGAGAGAGAGAGAGAGAGAAGAGAGAGAGAGAGAGAGAGAGAGAGAGAGAGAGAGAGAGAGAGAGAGAGAGAGAAGCTCACTATACTCTGCTGATTGGCGTGTGTGGGTACACCATATATTTTGTTACAGCCGTTCAAAGTTTTCATTCATTTCTGAAAGAATGCTAAGAATATTTACGTCACGCAAGAATATACCTCTTACATGTGTGAAGTCTCTGCGCACTGTCTTCTCTCTGCGTATATGTAAACTCTCATAATACTTGAATAAAATGTGGGATAACTGACATAAAAACAAAACAACCCCCCCCCCCCCCCCCCCCCCCACACACACACACACACACACAAACAACAACATATCTCAAGGTGACTGGAGTGTTCTACCAGCCAGCACCATACACCAGGCCTACTGGTTTGGGTCCTTGAAAGGAACAGAACTTTTACGTCATTCTTCAAGTAAAAAAGAAGACAATTCACCTGAAGGTGCGGGTGGGACCCAGGGAATTTCTGTCCTCAACTGCAGAACAAACCAGCTGGGAGCAATCCTGCACCACCCTTGGAGGCCTGCGCTGTGTTCACATAGGGTGCAGGCACACACAGGGAATTCCATTAAGATGTCAAGGGACATAATTGTTCCCTGACAGATGCCGCTGTGTTGTTGTTGTTGTTGTTGTCGTCGTCGTCGTCGTCGTACCCTGGTTAAAAGACTCCAGGGATCATCCGAACAGCTGAAGTACTTGAACACTATGGTGCAAATGCATCAGCTGGGGATGAGAACATTACGTGTGTGACCCCGCCACATGTGATGGCCGATGGAAGTGACACAACAGAACCTCCACGGGAGCGTTCTCATGGGTGTCCCAGCGCATATTTCATGACAGCAGAGCCCACCGGCGAAAAACGTCTTTAACAATGGTTTTGTGGTGACTGCAAGCTTAGACACCTTAGCAGTTCTGAGACGCATGGTTCTATGCTCGTGTCTAAAACAGTTTGTGTCTAAATCAGTCACAGTGTAGCATTCTTACTCCATCCTTTCCAACTGACTACACTTCGTAATGAGCCTATCGCTTCGATTTTTTTTTAAACCGGTACGGTATAGGTACAGGGTACATGGGCAAGCTTGGAACATCCTTTTTTGGGGAATCTCCCCTCCTTGTTTGTTGTCTGTGCTCTGTGTCGTCATGTCTGCTGGGCGATTTGGTGTCGTTTGGAGGGAATCTCCCCTCCTTGTTTGTTGTGTGTGCTCTGTGTCGTCATGTCTGCTGGGCGATTTGGTGTCGTTTGGAGGGAATCTCCCCTCCTTGTTTGTTGTGTGTGCTCTGTGTCGTCATGTCTGCTGGGCGATTTGGTGTCGTAAGCGGCATTCGTTTGGAGTTATGGGCGTGTATTTATTTCATCGTGGGAGCAAGAGTTTCCTTACTTGTTTGTTATTTACTTGAGAAAGAAGTGAGGCAGGAACAGTAAACAATAAACAGGAAACAAGCAGGGTAACTTTTGCTCCCCCCCCCCTTAAGTCCAAATCTTTGCCAAGTCATTACTAAGAAGACAGTTGAGTTGGTGGCCTGTGCTTGTTTTTCCCCTACTATTAGATTGTTCTATGTATTTGTCTGACTTTATTCAAGTTTAAATGGCTGTGCCAGTCTTGAATAAAAGTTACTCTGTGTTAGGTTTTCTTATGGGAGCAAATGTTACCCTACTTGTTTACTGTTTATTGTTATTTACTGTTTACTGTAAGAAGGTAAATATACGGGTTCAAGACCACCCATGTTATTTTGCACGAAAACCCCCCTTTTCACATACAAATCACGTCCATCACATATCAGTTTTGTCCAAAATTAACACCTGTTTCTAAACAAAATTAGCACCCCAAAACCTCTAAAATTGACGTAATCAACACATTGAAACGGGGGTTTCCGTGCAGAATAACATGGGTGATCGTGAACCCGTATATTTACCTTCTCTCCAGGCACATAAAATCAACTAAAAAATTTATATGGTTTGACAGTTCCGTTTGCTCGCGGCTGGCTGCCCAGACTGGAAACACATATAACTTCTTCTGATTCTTGCACAAAAACAATAGAAACTGGTTACTTAATTTTTTTAATTGTTGTTTTTATTCTGGTTTAAAAAATGAAGGCCGAACTAGCTACAGAGCTTATTAATATACTTTACGAGTTGGATTGGGAGAGGGAGGGCAATATAGAAGAGTTAAAGAGCAGGTTTGAACAATTAATTACTGATCTTTTTGAGCGCATAACTATACGAGAAAGCGTGAAGCACGCCGTTAGTAAAATACCAGATTCTTGGCCTCAACCAGTTATAAAGCTGTTTGCCATATTAGTTGATAATATGACTCCTGAAGACGTTAATCTGACTGTTTTCTACCACCCCTGAAGGAGTAGCTATTCGCTTTAATGAAAATCAGGTTTTACGATTAGAAAAGGATATTAATAACAGTTGAATTTACAAGAGAAACTGATTATTTAATTTTTTTAATTAATTTTATTCTTGTTTAAAAAATGAAGCCTGAAGAAATTAAAAGGCTTACTAATATACTTTACAAGTTGAAATGGAAGGTTGATAGAGAAGTGTTAAGGGACAGGTTTGAAAAATCAATTACTGATCTTTTTAATCACATAAATATACAACCAAGAGTGAAGAAGTTCATCAGTGAAACACAAGGTTCTTGGACACAACCAACTATAAAGTTGTTTGCTGTTTTAATTGATTATATGGATTCTGATTTTATGGGTGATAATCTAACTGTTTCTACCGCCCCTGAAGGAGTAGTTATTCGCTTTGTTGAAGATCAGGGTTTACGATTAGAAAAGACTATGAATAACAGTTGAATTTACAATTATTTTTTATTTTAGATTTAAAAATGGCTGCCGAACTCAGTGAATCTGATTTAAAGAATTGTAATGAACTATTTGACGAGACAATGAAATTGTTAAACATTGATTTTAGTGAATTTGGTTTTGAGAATGATGTAAACAATATAATAAAAGATCATAGTGAACTGTTTGACGAAGCAATCAAAGTGATGAACATTAACTGTAGTGATTCAGAAAAAGCTAAAATATTAGCAGGCGTTATTGTAAGGTTAACATGTCTTGAAGTGTTGCAACGCTTAGGTGAAGAATAAAAAGCCTGTTTTACTTACTTCTATATACATTTATTTTTTAATTTACGTAAATATTGTGGCTTTAAAAATGACGACCACAAGTAAATTGAAGGACAGAAAACTATATACGATGGAAAAATATTTAGCAGTAACAAACAATTAAGCGATATGTTTAGTGAAGTAGACATGGACATCATTAACCCCTCGAACGTTCATGAAAGCGTAGCACATGCTATCTCTAAAATTCCAGAGTCTCTTCAACGTGACCCGCCAGCAAAAGTGTTGTTGGCAGTTCTGATCGATTATATTACGCCTGATGATACTAACATGCCAGTATGGGTTTCAACAAGGCAGAAAGAAGTTATTAGCTATCACGACTTTAACTCTGACTGGGCTGACTACATGCTTACACAGTTTAACCATGCAAGTGAGGAGGCAAAGTTAAGGGGTTCTGGCTGGTCTGAAGGGAAAGTCCTTGAAATCAGATTAAGACAAACAAAGTTCTATCCTATAGTCGGCAATTCTCACCTTCCTCTCCCAAAAGAGTTAGTTTTAAAACGAGCAGTCTTAAACATAGAAAAATCTCGACAACATGTGTTTTAGGTGGTGTGTTTTAGCGCATTTACATCCTGTTAAAAATCATGCAAACAGGTTTTCTAAATTAAAAGCATAAAAAGAAAGATTTATTTTGAAAACATACCTTTCCAGTGGTATAAAAATATATCTCAGTTTAAGAGCAAAAACAACAATCCGAAGGTATACACATGGTCGTAGAAGCTAATCTGTCCCTTAAGGGTTTTCCCCCAACCCCCCTACTTTGGGTGAACCCACTTGAAAGCATGTGACTTGAAATGTTTAAAGATAGTACAAAACGCATTTGTTTTAAATCAGAACAATAAGCAATTTTTGGGCTTTTTACATCAAAGGTAAATCAAAAAAAGGGATTTGTAAAAGGGTGTCTGCTCAGCCCCAAACTATAGAAGCAGCTGACAGTCATAAAAACGTTGAAAATTTTTTGAGATGTAAAACTAACCCCTTACCCCCTAAACCAGGGACTAAAGTTATTTTTTAAAAATTTACACAAAATGCAAAGGCCCATACGGGTTTTTATGCTGCTTTAAATCGCTCTTAAACCGCAACTATGGCCCCAAACGCAAGAACAAAAAAAAACCTTATTACCCCCCATCAGATTTTCTTATCGTTTATTTTGTTAGGTCAGGGGCCAATACAAACACCTGGTTTTCAGAGGCCCCAAATGCAGCTAGTGTTTTTAAAGCGTAAAACAACTTTGCAATTATTCTCAACAAAAAAATTTTCCCAGACTTTGTTATGATCCTGAGATCAAAAATTTAAGATATCTAACACTGTGGTATGTAACAGGAATTTTTTTGGTGACCGTGAGGGACCATGATCCCATACGGGAAAGTTCGAGGGGCGCCAAAAAAATTGAAATCTTAAACTTGGGTTTGCCCCAAAAAAAATTGGAAACTGCCATTTTTTATAATTTTCGAGGTTACATTCTATTTTTAGCAAGCAGTGCTTTAAATTTTAAGAGGGTTTACCTGCATTGCCCAATCTCAGAAAGTAAATGACTTTTCTCTTGATGTTTATCTTTATGACTCGCCCAAATCTGAGGGGTGTTTAGATAATTTTGCAGGATTCTACAAGTTTTCCCAAATACTAAACAATATTTAAACATCTTTAGGCGTAAAGGAGTTTCCCTTATGAATCTAAAATCGTGGGACGGGTTTGACAAAAAGACTCGTTCCTCCAAAGGGCTTCTTTTTATTTAAAAGCAAAGCTAATGATCGAAATAAATACGCACAAAAAGCTTGGACAAATTACCGGGAAACGATGGGCTTTTTCACGATAAAAATTTTTTTTTGGTGACGGGGTTTTTATTGGAGCGTTTTTTCAGAATTACGTTACATGCATGAAACATTCAGCTTGACTCATCGCTTTAAATTCTCTGCCCCGGGCCTTCTTGGGACGCTTTTTTTAAAGTCCAAACTCCAGATTTGATTAATATTGATCTCCCAACTTCTAGTTAAAGAGGGTTTAAAGGGGGGGGGGGGGGGGGGGTATTGAAAGGCCCACATCCTTACTGCAAAGCAAAAACAAATATTTGGGGACTTAGTCCCACAAAAACCCCAAAACTAAAAATTTACTTAGACCCCACAATCTGTTGGAGGGGCCCTGACCCACCCGCTTCCTTACTAACTTTAAAATGATACGGGCCTATTTGTTAACACTGTTTTAAAGTATTTTGTACGCTTCGCAAATAACCAGGAAAATCTTGGAAGAAACTTAGAAAATCAAAGAATTACAGACCTCCACAACGATTACCTCCAACCGCGAAAGAAAAAAGAGATCCTATCGAACCCCCTAAACTTTTTCCCCAATCTTAGGCACAAAACAAAGTATGTTTGTCTTACAGCCCCGTTACATTTTTTTTTTTAAACACGAACTGAAACTAAGATTTCAAAATTTTTAATCTGTGATCAAAGCCTTTATGAGGCCATACATCAAGGAAATGATCTTAGAACCCAAGACTGATTTCAAAAAAAAGTTTTTTTTAAAACGGAACAAAGCTGTTTTGGCAAAATATGGAAAACCCGCAAAAAAGTAAGAGTAAAATTAGTTGCAAAAAAAAACCAAGCAATTAAGTTTGCCCTAAACCCAACTTCAAGACTTTAGAAATTTAACGCGCTTGGTTCTTTATATGAAAAAAAAAGGGATTTGGGGTTGGCAGCCAGTGTTTTTTCGGCTTCACATATTAGAGTTGTCAAAGTTATTGAGTTAAATTTTGTCGACTATTTAAAAAACCACGTACCCGAAGAAAAGGCCCTTTTTTCACAGACACGGACCTTTTTATTCTAGACGTCCCCCAGAAGTTCTACAAAGTCTTGAAACAAAAGTAGCTAAAGGGTTGATGGGGGGTAGCCCCAGCGAACCCAAAGGGCGCCCTTTTACATTCAACTGTAAACAAGAAAGTGATGGAAAATTTGAAGGATGAATTTAATGGGACAGTTATAAAAAGATATTTTGGGTTTTGGGGTTTCAAAGATGTAAGCGTGCTAGTCAGACTTTTTTTAATAAAAAGGCTAAAGGCATAATAAAGAAGTTGTCAAAAAAATTATCTCACGTAACTAAAAGCAACTCTCTTTGAGAAAAATTTTTTATCACAAAAATGTTTACTCCTATACCTTCACAAGAAAAAAAACTGTGTTAATAAAAAAATATTGTCTCTAACAAAAACAAGAGAATTCGTCAGTCCTGAGTTTTCATATGCTGTGGACATTGGGAATTTTAAAAGTTTTAAACTTGACGATTAACTATATTAATTAAAACCAAACAAGAACTTATTTAAGAACCTAACAAGAAAAAAACTAAAACCAACTAGTATTAAAACAAATTATTTTTTTTGTCTTTACCTTGAATTTTTACTTGCATTTTAACTTAAAAGTTTTTCTAAAACAACTTAACTTTATTTTATTTTTTCTTAATTTGTTTTTATTTTTTTCTTAAAAAATTTTCCCCTAGAAAATGGGGTTAAACAAAAGGGTTTGTTTTTTTCTGCAAAAGTAAACTTCTTTTTTATGGCTTTGTGGGGTTTGTAACTTTGCTGCTAAGTTGGTGTTAGACTTTTGTATGCTAAAACCCCCCCCACCAACAAAAACAGAGCCAATACATAATAATACATCTTATCGTTTGTTTGTGATTGTGTGTTTTAATTGGGTGTTGTTGCTGGTGGCGTGTTGTTTTACTAAAAATAATTTTTTTTTTTATGTTGGTTTTTGTTTTCTCAGTCTGTTCCCATTCAGCTAGTTTAGCCCAGCCTAATCGCCCAGGATTTTAGTTTTAGAAAACCTATCACTGGGTTCATTCCCGGGGGCATTCACCTGTAGTACATTCTGCCCTGGGGTCTGTCCTGGGGGATTGTCCTGGGCGTTTTTTCCTGATCGCTTTTTTTTTATTGCATTAAATTTAATTTGAAAAAAATTTAATAATGTTAAAGTAATTAATCCCATGATGAAGGGTTTACATAGTCCCAAATCTGAAATTCTTTTCACAAGCAAGAGTTTCTAAAACTTGTTTAAAAGGATTTTGGAAAGTCAATTTTTTAACTTTTTTCTGAATAAACCGGGCGAAAATCTTATTACTAATTAGATATAAACTAATCTTGCGGGCCCCCACGTTTAAACCCTTTTTTAACCTGCGCGCTTCGACCTGGTTTTTTCTAAAACGTTGAGTAACAATTTTTGGGTCTGCTAAATCTTAGTCAACACCTAAATAGCGGTTTTTCCAAAGCACTGAGGTTTAAAATTTTCCTTTTTTTGCAGTTGTCAGTAGGTCTGCTTGCCCCCCATTTTAATTTTCGTCACAATCCTTTTTAAAAACAATAAAGAAAATTAAAAATTTTAAAACCCCCGGGTTTTAACGGTTTAATTATGCGTCCTATCTTTGGGGTTTTTTTAGTTTATTAACCCTTAAAAATTTTGTTAGGAAAAAACCCCCAACATGTAAAGATGAAATTCGCCAAAACTATTTGCAACCTTATTTTTAGCTTTAACAACAAAAGTTTATTTTTAAAAAAAAGCCATAGACACCCTTTTGTATTTAAATTATTTTAATTATTTTTTTGTTAATAAAAAGATGAGTGAAAAAAAATTATCAATGATTTCCCCATCTGCTAAAAATTAGGGGGGGTTTGTTGGGTTATAGCGTGTTAGCAAAAACATGTTTAAAAAAGCCGGGGATTTGGGGTTCCTAGGCGTTGTTAAGGTTTTTAGTTGAAATTTACGGATGGTTTGCGTCAAAAGTTTTCGTTACACGGGGGAATTTTTTTTTCCCAAAAATATTAATACATAGAAAAAAAAATTCATAAGAAAATATTGATTTAAAAAAAGATTTGATTAGTTCTGGGGGTTGGGAGGGCTTTTTTAAATGCTTTACCCTTCTCTGGCAGAAATTATATGTTTAGTAAATTGCGGTCTGATGAAGAAAAGAGAACGCCAAACAAGGAAATGGAAAATTAGCAAGGCAAGAGCGCTTAGAAAAGGAGGATTGCTATTTGACTTTTTAAAAAAATTTAAAGAACGGGGCATGCGAGCCACTTTTTCAGCGTTGATGACGCAAAAAATTGGTATTACTTGGCGGAAAGAAGTTTCTAACATCCCCGCCGCCAGAACTATCTGACTTTTTGAACCATTGGGAACGAAGACGCAAAAGTTTTGTTTTTTTGCAGTTGGCATGCCCCTCAGTCATTTTGTTGCTCCTTTTTGTGTAAAAAAAATGCATTTAAAATTGAAAAAAATTATTTTTCTCCAAAGGTTTTGGGAAAGGAAAGGGGTATGAAAAAAAGTAAACCCTGCTAGAGTGTTGAATCAGTGCGAAAGACGGGGTTTCAAAAAAAGAAATTTTGGAAAATATATCTCCGCCCCCAAAAAGAATAAAAAGACCAGATTTGTTAATTCAGTTCCAAATAAACCCCCCACCAGAGGGAAATTGCTGTATCTTCACATGCAAGTTAAAAAAAAAAGTTTAAGTATGTCTGACGTTTTTGACAGGCTTCAAGTAAAAAGACCTAAAACCTTTTTAAAAATAAAGCTCAATGCTGTGGCTGGGGCTTTAAACAAATATCTTGCGGGGTCCTTTAAAAGTTTTAGGTGATTCAGGTTGTTAGGAAAAGGTTAAAAGGTTCTGAAAACCCACGTTTTAAAAACAAGTTAAGAGGAGGGGGATCCCAGGAACCATCGACGAAACCCCTAGTAAAAACCTTTTAACAGTTAAAACCTTGTTTCCCTATCAATACACAGAAAATATGGCAAAAGCGTAACACAGGGGGTTGGGAATTGCATTCTTACGCCCCAAAGAACAATGAAAAATTTTAAAAGCAACGGTCTTGAACCAGTAAACGCAATAAAATTAAAAAAAAATAGCATTATGAAGATGTGCAGGGGGCTCAAAAATATTGCCGTTTTGGGTTTAAAAGAGATACTTGTATGCTCCGGAAGGGAGAAGGCGATGTTAGAATTTGAGCTACAGACCTATATGGAGGTGATGTTATGAAGTTTAGCGAACTTAAAACAACCCCTCCCGTATATTATTTAAGAGGGCTCCTCTTCAGCGGGCTCTCTCTGAAAGCCTGCCCCTAAAAGATCGTTTTTTCTGAAGAGCTGCCGTTTCCCCCCCAAAAAACAGTAGTTAAAAAAACAAATATATTTTTTTTTTCTAAACTTTTTTTTTTTTTTACTATTTTGGGTTTTTAACCGTTTTTTGTTTTTTTTCAAGTTTGTTTTAAATTTCTCGTTTACGTCGTGAATAAAAGTCTTTCCCACTCCTTTGAAATTCAATTTTTTTTGGGCTTAATCCCACCATCACCAAAAAGTTCTGAAAAACTTGTCTGTAAAGTTTTCACCCGTAATGATTTTTCTACTTAAAACTTGTGAACAAAGTTTTGCTGATGCAGGGCAAAAATGGGATGTGGTTTTTTAAATTTGGGGTTATTTTTTTTTAAAACAGCATTACAACATTGACTGGCCTAAAACCCAACCAAGCCCCCCCATGTAAAAAGGGTGGCGCCCAACCCCGAGCTAAACAGCAACATGACCCCCGCATTACGCTATCAGCTGATGAACCGTAATTACATAAAAAGAGTATTTAAACTTTAGATATTTTTTCTGGTAAACCCAAAAAATCCCAAATCGCTTTCTTTTTCCCTTTTTAAATTCGTTATTGCTTTACCCCAAATGTTGAACCCCCTTTTTTTAAAAAGATTTTTTTTTAAAAAAAATTTTTTATCATATCCTTTTTAAACTTTGGCGCACTTCTTACAGAGTAAAACGCAAAAAAATAAATATTTAAGAAAATAAAATCGATTTCTGTTAGTTTGTCTTTGTCAACCCTTACATAACTTTAGATAGCAAGGGGGTTTATTTCACCCCGTTTTTAGAAATTTCAATACTGGCCTAAGGGAGCATCCCAAACTTTCAGCCTTTTTTGTATGCCCCTTTTTAATTTTGTTCTGCAAACTAGATCGCCCTCCCCCCGGGTAATAAATAACGAAAAATCATCGTATTTGCCCCGGTATAACTGTACGTTGGGGAAATTCTAAACCCCAGTGTCGTCCCACTTCAGCTAAGGACTTTTTCTGTAGCTTATATTCGAAACC
The DNA here is from genome assembly GCA_018398815.1 of Conus ventricosus. NCBI lineage: Eukaryota > Metazoa > Mollusca > Gastropoda > Neogastropoda > Conidae > Conus > Conus ventricosus. Next base: position 103,683,450 of record CM031599.1, read on the forward strand.
CCCTAGTTTTTCAATTGTTTTTTTGTTGTGTTCCTGGAAACTGGGGTAACAAGAAAAGGGTCCTTCATCAAGCCTTTCTAAAAAGTTTTTTGTTCATGTATCATTGGGCTTCGGTTCAAACTTTTAAAAACAAAACAATTTTTAGGGGCACGCCCCAAACATTCTCTCTTTTTAAGTTTTATTCATGTTTGCCCAAAAATTTTTTCCCCTTTTTTTTTTCTCTTCTGGAAGGATTTGCTGTGTTTTTTTTGTCTTCAAATTTTTGTCGTTTGTAACCCCGTCTTGTGTCTCAAATCATAAACATTTTTTGGCATCTTGTCAAACTCAGTTGTGTTGCTAGGTTTTTAGCTCTTTGCGGCATTTTAGGGAAGCCCTTTTGGTTTGGCCCCGGAAAACTTTTTATAAATTTAAAAAAAACAAATGTTTTTTGCGTAAATGATAAACAAACTCAATAAACAAATTTTGAACGGGGGTCAGTCCGCAGCATAGCTTTGCGTGCTTTGATTTTTCTAACTTCCTTTTTTTTTTTTTTAGCTCATCTTTTTTCCCTTTTACAATTTTTACTTAAATTTTTCAAAAATCTTTGTCCTTAGTGTAAAAAAATACAACCCATTTTAAATGCGACAAAGTCTTTTAAAAACGATTGTATTTTTGAGTTAAGAGCCCCAAAAGAAACAGGGTGGCGGCCCCTAAAGGCTAGCTTTGACAAGCTTTTTTTTTTTAAAATGTCTCGTTCAGCTGAACATTCATAATAAACAGGGTTTCGTTCCCCCAAATGCCTTTAATGTTTAAACGTCGCTCATTTTTCGCTAAGATCCTAAAAAAAACTCGTCTGCCAAATAAAATTTCCTTTTTTTGTAAGACTTGTTGTGTTAAGGTTTTTTCGAATTTTTAAAAAGTGAAAAATGAAACCCGTATATTGTTTTTAACAAAACAAGTACAAAAACGTTTCCCAAACCCCGTTAAACCCGCAAATAAGGACGTGTGGTTTTTTGGCAAAAAATTTAAGCATCCTTGTTTTTATTAAATATTTCTTCTACTTTTTTAAAAAGCCGCTTTTTTGTTGTTTTTTTTTCATGTTTAAAATGGCATCACAACCATAAAACTGCATTTTTATTGGGGTTTTTGTCTGCTTTTTTGAATATTATTTTTTAACCATCTTGCCCCACCCTTTTTCCCACTTCCAAAAAACTTTGTCAAAGTGGATCTAAAATCTAAAAGCCCTATTTGTTATTAATTGTTTCGATTTACTCAAAAGGCAAGTTTTTTACAACCGATCAACTGCAAACTCTTTCCTACCCACGAACAAAATTTTTTATTTCATCAAAGGTTGGTGGGGAAAAGTCCCGGGCCCCCAAAAACCTGACAGACTTCCATTTTTTACACAGTCAACCCCTTCTCAAATTTTTGGTTATAAAACGTTCTGATTTTTCCCGAAAAGGATTTTTTCAGTAAATAAGAAAAAAATTCCTTTTAAAGATTCGAGATGATTTGTGTAGTTTCCCGGGTGTCTCGCTTTTTTCTTTTTCGAAAAGGGGTATAAAATTTTCATAATAAAATAACCGTTTTTTCTTTTTAAGGGTAAGATTGTTTGGCCAGTCCCGGGGGGGTAACAAACAATCTCAGGAGATGTCCTAAAAGGATTTGTTCGGGGGCTTTAGACAGACCGAACCCCTAGGGTTAAAAGTCGTCCCTAAGTAATTTTTTTTTTTAGTGCGCCTTGGGAATAGGCATATGCGCCCTTTTAAAAGTTCAAAATTTGGGGATCAGAATTTTTGCCAAAAACTTCTGTTGCCTCTCTTTAACAATTCTTTGCATCCTCCGTTTTGCCTGGTTTGGGCCCTTTTTAGTCTTTATTCCCGATGACTTTTTCTTTTTCTTTCTTTTTTTTGGTAGCCATGATCAGAATAGAGGGCAAAAATGTCTGCCCTCTTATTTCAAAGACTTCTTTTCCCTCTGTTTTAAATTTCTATATGATAACGATGCCCTGCCAATTGCAACAAAAGTAGCTTGGATCTGCGATGTAAAAATCATTTGAATATGTTTAGAGGCCTGGATTATAACTCTCAGCGCCAAAATCAGGGAATTGATGTTAAAGTTTGTCAGGTGAATTTTGATGGGGTATTACACTAATTACCGTCTGCCTTATACCTTTTACGCCCGGGGTTCCTTCTTCTTTGATGGTCGAGGTACAGCCGTTGATTCTTTTTTTAAAAACAAAAAAGAATATATAAAAATATGGAGAGATTATAAGTGCCCTTTTCCTTTGAAGAGAAGAAAAAGAGAAAGCAATTGGGCCTTCATTGCAAAAAGAGTTTAAGAAACAGCAGTAGGCCCCAAAGGAGTAGGATTAGTCAAATAGGGTTCTGATAATTTTAATCATTATATAACCCATGGGGCGAGAGCAATCGATGCGCTTGGTTTTCCCAATTTTGAGATAGATAAAGATAATCATTTTAAATTTTTGAACCCGGGAAAGGGGCCCTTTTGCGGTTTACTAAAAAACCAGACTCAACCCCGTTTTTAAAAACAAGCCAAATTCTTGGAAAAATCCCGTTGCTGAAAAAAGAAATTTAACTTTTTGGGTTTTGCTTGAGGTTTTCGTCGTTTACAAAACATCGCGCAAAGGTTGCCCAAAACCCATTAAAAAAAAAAATGCCCTTTTTCAAAATTTGGGCCAAAAAAAAATGATGCAGCAACAGAAAATTTAGACGAGTTTTAATGAGGAAACTCAGAAAAACATTAGAAACAATTGCGATTTCCTTGCCATGCGTAAAATCCTGGGGCTTTAAGAACGCCAAATCAAAAGGGGGAACTGAAAACAATTTGCAAAAAATTTGGGGACCGGATAGAGAGATGAAGAAAAAAAAATAAAATCGTGATGCGATGTAACAATTTAGGACGAGAAGAAAAGGCTATAATACAGAGAAAAAACAAAAAATTTTAAGAAGAAAGGGGCAGTAGGTTAAACGCTGTCTACTAAAGAGGCAGTGCTCACAAACAAGCGAATAAAAGAAAAATTAACAGATACTTTATGAAAAAAACCGCCTGAAAGAAAAAGGACTTTTTTTCGGGACAGGGGGTTACAAAAGTTAGTTATTAACAGCCCCTGGTTGCTATTCTACACTGTTTTGCTTTAAAAAAAGGTGGGGCCCAACAGGGCCAGTAGCGTCCGACATCCCCGCTGGAAAAGTTGGGGTTAGAAAAACAATTTCACATCTAGCAAACTTTTTAAAGAATTTGCGCCAAAGCGCTTGTGCTCTGCCTGGGATAATAGGGATGTTTTTGTTGGGTTTTGTTTCTATAGGCAAAGTTGCGGTTATATGGCTGACCATTGTGCGTTAGGAGTGCTAGGCTGGATTAATTTTTATGAAATAAAGTAGGAAAACCGTAAAATTAAAAAACAAAAGGGCTGTTTTTCGCTAGGTGACTGTCAGTGTGAGGTACTTCAGGGGGGTCTTTCTGGGGCTTTCTGGCGTGGGGCGTTATAATGGATCGATTCTTTGGGTAGGTACTTTCTTTAAAAAGGATGGGGGGGGCCCGTGTTTTAAGCCTTGATTGTGCCCCAAGTTTTGTCGTCTCCAGCTTGAGGGTTTCATTTTTTTAATTTGTATCTGCCCAAACTGTAGTTAAGGGGCAGAGGGGGCATGTATAAACCCCCCTCAAAAAAAGTCAAACCTTTTACCGCATGGCAAAAACGTCTTGTCCTTTGTAGTGGCGGCAAAACAACAGCCCCGGGTTTTGCATTTCAAAAATTTGGGTAAAAATTTTTTTTGGGAAAACCGTAGATTTACATTGCAAAATTAGTCTGTGCTTGGCTCCCAAAACACCAAACGTTTTTCGTATGGGTCATTTTTCTTTTCACTCCCGGCTTGTTGACCTTACTTTCATCAAAAATTGTTTGCCCAAACATTAGGGGGGGTTTTTTTTTCTTGGATCCCCCTCAAACTTGTTTGTTTGGTTGAAAAGAAGTGGGTCGGGCCCGTAGTCATAATTATCTTTTTTTTGTGCCCCACAAATACAGCGTCCTAAAACCTATTCGGTCTAAATTTTGTCTAAAGTCAGTTGGGGTCAATGTTAATTGTTGCAGATTCTTTCATATGCATTATTGTCCTTGGGTTTAAATGGATTAAAAGCGTTTGGTTTGGGGGGGCTACTTGTATTCAGTTAGTATTCGCCGAACTGGGAATAACATGAAAAATTATATTACTGCCCTTACTAAAAGATTAGGGTGGGTTTAAAAGGTTTCTAGAAACACCGCACCAGTTTTGCGCCGGGAAAAAGCAAAATTTAAATGATTCGGTAAAACGCCATGGGTGGATGCCATGTGATGGCACTTTCATTAATTTTTTGGCGGATTTAAATATCTATTAACGGGTTTTCAAGTTGACTTTGGGAAACCAATTTTATTTGTTATGCAATGGTTTTAAATTTTCTAAAGTCCAAAAATTTGGGATTAAAACGCTCCTACTTTTTAGTGGGACTTTTGTTTTATTTAAAAGGTTCCATTTTTTAAATTAATTTCTTAAAATAGTTATAAAAAAGATGCACATCTATATAAACCAACAAAACAAAAGTGTGTTCTTAACGTACCCAATTAACAATAGGCGCGGTGATTATAGGATTGCCCTTAAAGAAATTGGTTTTAAAGTAAAATGGATTAACATATCTGAAAAAGATAAGAATACCTGGGTAGATGTTAAGGGCGAACAAGGCAAGCTATTAAAACGTTTAAAAATACCCAATGGCTACTACAACTTTTGTTCTTTAAGAGAAGTATTTAGCAATTTTGACATTAAGTTAAAATTAATGAGGCAAATCTTATAATTACTATGAATTTTCCAGAACTTGAAGAAAGGGAGTACGTTTTTCCTAGAAGCCTTGCTCGAATTTTAGGCTTTTATAATAGTGGTGAAACATATAGCTTCAGCACACACGGCCTTGTAGAATGGGGCATTTATGAGTATTTAGGTAATAGACCGGCCGATTTTCTCATGCACCCGATGTTGTATGTCTATTTAGAGGAGTTAAAAACACATTGCAATTTATTTATGGGGCAGCCCTCTACAGTTCTACGAGCACTGCCAGCAATTAAGGCAGGGTTTTGTGATTATCAGTTATATAGGTTTGGAGGAGACAGTCATTTTAAAGAATTGGTTAATTTAGACATAAATTCATTAAATACAAAAATAACTAATCAAGATGGAAGACTAGTTGTTTGTTCTAATTTATTAATAGTGCTGGAAGTAGAAGAGCATAAAGTAGTAAGGGACCAGTCCAGCGGAAGTTAATAGGGCTTGAAGTAGAAGGGTGTACTGTAAGTCATTAGATTTATATATATATATATATATATATTATATATAATATATATTGTGTGTGTGTGTGTGTGTGTGTGTGTGTGTGTGTGTGTGTGTGTATGTGTGTGAGCGTTTTGTCCTACAAAGCAGTGCAGTAAACTAGGGCAAAAGGATCTGGGGCTGATTGACTTAGTTAATTAAACCACACATGCTCCACCCCCTGCCCACACACGCACACACAAACAAACAACAAACAAACAAACAAACACACACAATAGATATGTAGGTGCTTGTGGGGGAAAGTGAAAGGGGCTTTTTTTGTGGTTCACACTTGAACGACGTAAATTCGAGACAGCCGCCAAAAGCACTTATCAGAGTCCTGAATCAATAAATCACAAGATCTCTTCAAAGTTCTCTCAGGGCGGCGTCTGAATAGACAGCCTTAAAGCAGCAAAACGGCGAAGCGGATGAAGATGAAGCAGGTAACCACAGCAGCAAAACAGCAAAGCCACAACAGCAAAAAAAAGTCATTTTTATTATATACAAAGTCATAGAATCGAAGTGTCAGCAGGTAACCTTTGACCGACCATGGCTGGAGCGCTGACAAGGGTTTTTCCCCTCCCTCTCATGACCTTTGACCGACAATAGCTGGAGCGCTGGTAGACACGCTTGGTTGGTAAACGCACAGGGAAAAGCCCCGCATCAAACCAACCGACCGACTGATCGATGATTCAGACGGCGCGCGAGCTGGTAGGTTGCTATCATGACCTTTGACCGACCATGGTTGGAGCGCTGGCGTCTCTTTAGCTTGTAGACATGCTTGGTTGGTCTTGGGAGGATTGTGGATCAAGACACATTGGTTGTTGTTTGGGGGTAGCCCAATAGTTTCTTATCTCCTCACTACTCAAAAACATTGCCTTTAATTCTTTTCTCATTGAGTAGATTGAGTAGTAGTAGAATAGTTAAAGATTGTTCATCGTTCCACACAGACATCTGGCCTTCCATAGTCGGAGAAGGTAGAATTAAAGTTGTGGCTGTTGTGAATAATTTAAAAGTTCTTGATGCGCAATTTGATTTTCAAAAAGATCTCTCTCTAATTCTGAAGAAATACTATCTTGCGACATAGATAATATTTTGTTTAAAAAAATCTTTACAGGCAAACACTTCTCTCTCACAGAAAACACACGTCTGCACGGCACCCCTCTCAAATGTGAAATGGCGGCAGCTCTTCCTGGTTGCTAACAACACAAAATGTCACGTGATTTAAGCCCAGCACTTCATTTGATAAGAGGCTTACACGCGGGAGACATGTTTAGAACTGACCTTCCCCGACAGAAATGACATCATACTCCACTGTCGGAATGTTTTTTGAAAGTGCTCGCGTGACATCTGAGCTCGCGCCCTGATGATTAAAAATGCGATTAGTAGCGCTCTGGAGTTTGCGACGCGCCACTGCACATAAGTTGCAGACCATATTGAATTTTTGAATCGGTTCTAGCAGGCAGCGCGAGCATAACGGAACTGTCAAACCATATAAAATTTTTAGTTGATTTTATGTGCCTGGAGAGAAGTAATATACGGGTTTCACGATCACCCATTTATTCTGCATGGATACCCCATTTCAATTCTGTGTTGATTATGTCAATATTTTAGGGTTTTGGGGTTGTTAGTTTGTTTAGAACAGTGTGTTAATTTTGGCCAAAAATGATATTTGATGGACGTGATTTGTATGTGAAAAGGGGGGTTTTCGTTGCAAATATAACATGGGTGGTCTTGAAACCCCGTTATATTTACCTTCTCTATCTGTTCCCTGCCTGAGTAAGAATTTCCTTTCATTTGATAGAGAAAGTTTCTGCTTCACAATACATCCAGTTTCTACAATCTGCACAGTTCATTGATTAACTTCAGCCTCAAATTTTGAATAGTATATCTACCTCTTTCTAACACGGCACATAACTCTCAAAAGTATATCAATGAATATTTATTCATTAATAATGATATGATCACGGAAAACATTGAACCTAAAATTTTATACAATCTTTGGTCTTGAAAATTACGCGATACCTTTTGTTGTTGTTTGTTGTTTGTTGTTGTTGTGTTGTTGCGGTTTGTTGTATGGTACAAAACTATGTGTACATCTATGCATGCACAAGTTTGCCTCTCTTTCCTACCCTTCCAGCGGTCAGAGGGAGATCGTATCTCCGGAAGGTTGGGATTGGCCTCCACGCGGCTCCCTGTCGAGGTTGTGCAGTTACAGGTCGCTCTATGACGTCAAGGTGCTGTAACTACGAAATCCACCACCAGCTGACCCTTAATCCTCGAAAAGTTGATGAAGTGGAAGGTGTGAAGGCCGGCTCGCCCGGAAACTTGATGTTCACATTCTGTGTTGTCGAGCGACGGGGGACAATAGGAAGACAACTGTCGGATAAACTTGGAGAAAGTGTGTTCTTTCGTTGTTTGCTTGTCCAGAGTTCTCTTCTCTCTTTTCTAACTTGTGTACGTTTTTCCTCTAAGTTATAAACACATGTATACCGAACGCTACTATGTTCTCCTCTTTCTGATTTGTGTGCCCTTTCCGTCAAGTTTGAAACCACATACAGAATGCTTACAAATGTACTCTTCTTCTGATTTATGTACCCTTTTTTTCTAAGTTATAAACCACATACAGAAATGCTACATTGTACTCAACTTTCTGATTTGTGTACGCTTTTCTCCAAGTTATAAACCCACCAATACTGAATGCTACAAACGTACTCTTCTTTCTGATTGTGTACCCTTTTTTACTAAGTTCATAAACCAGCATAGAAAACTACAAATGTACATCGTTATATCTTACAAAATTGCTTTCGTCTGTGTTATTACACCTATGATTTATAACACCCAAGATAGGCCACTCAAGGAATTTATATAATGATAATTTATAATGTCGGAGTTGCGTCCCTGGCCCTAATTTGTACTGACGATTGCCGACACAGCAGTTATTAATGGGACGTTGTCTCGGTCACGTTTCCACTTGTAACGTTCTACATGTTGGTGCACCTTTGGAGGGAAATGTGCCACGTGTTAAAGTGGCCAATGGTATCGAAGTTGAGATGTTTTGCACAAAGAGCAGAGAGAGAGGAGAGTGAGAGACGAGAGGAGAATGAGAGAGTAGAGAGGATGAGGAGAGAGAGAGAGAGAGAAGAAAGAGAAAGAGAGAGACAGACGACAGACAGAGGAGAGGGAGAGAGAGAGAGGAGGGAGTGGTGGGGGGAGAGGGTTGAGGTGTGTATGCATATAACCCGCTTTAAGCAACGATTTTTTTTAGAATGCATGTCACCCCAGAGCAGGCTAACTCTACCTGTTAGTGGGAATAAAATCAAGAACGAAAGAAAGAAAAATAGAATGAATGAATGAATAAAGAGTTGGCATGGATAAGTAAAAATGATCATGAAGTAAATGAATATAAATAGACAACATGAATGAAAAATTTAAAAACATCCACAAAAAAACCACATGATGTAGACATTAATATATACCTGGCTCACTTAGGGTTTTGTTTTCTTCAGTGTTGGTATTCCCGCTCATGGGAGATAACTAAGCCTAATCTCGCGGTTACCAATACCCACCATTTCATCCTTGTTGTGTACAATTCAATTGGTACACTGCGTTACAGTAAACAAAATACAAGGTGGGTGTTAGGATTAGGAAAACAACGTGACATTCCAACATCATATATGTCACCGAAACTAAAAAGAGAGAGAAGAGAGAGAGAGAGAGAGAGAGTGAGAGTGTGAGAGAGAGAGTGAGAGAAAAAGAAAAAGAAAAAAGGAGAGGTTTCAAAGTAGAGACTGACATGCAAATCTCCATAATTATCCACTCCACTCAGAAAAACTGTCGATCCATGCCGCGGCGTTATCATTCTAGTTGTGTGTCAAGACAGAAATAGCTGTTAATCCCTCTATCTGCATCGTTGGCAATTTCATAAGGAACCTGATTAGAGCATTTCGGTGTTGGGGAAGCGTGTATTTCTCCTATCCGTCCAATACTCTGCCATCAAATTCATCCGCTCTCCCTCCCTTCTTCTTCTTCTCCTCAAACCTATCCACTCTTTCTTTCGTTCTTCTCACCAACTCGCTCTTCATTGGGGTACTTGGCAAGATTTCATAGACAGAAGCTTGCGCCAGTTGTTGGTCAGTAATTTGAAGGATCTCATGGCGACTGGCTGTTTCCAGAGGATGAAATGACCACGTGACATGCCGAAGCTGTGGTTGTACGCATGCTGACCTTCCACCGAGACCGGAGGGAGACCAGCAGCTGGGCGCCGGAACACTGTTCTGTGTGAGGCACAGACTGCAAAGGTCAAATAGTAACAACAAAGTTTGAACTGATGTAAATCACTCTCTGGCTCTGTGAGAAAAAAAAAATAAATTGAAAAAGATGATTTTATCCATGAATTTTTAGTCATATAAATTAAGTCAATGTGGCTTGTCAGCAAACATAGCGGAATGAAGCATGACTTGTGGATCTTGTGTTTCTACGTTATTGGTAGGGACAGAAGGAGTTTGGACTGAAAGTCTCGCAGACAACAGGAAAAATGATCGGTCATGTGGATCGTGCTTACATAAAAAAGAAACGGGACTGAGATTCTGCCTCAGAGTCGGGGTTATGGTATGGGTCAAGAGCTGACTGTGTGATGAATATGACTGCTAGTGTGTCTGATCTGAAGAGAAGAACCAGCACAGCTTTGAGTGTAACAGAGAATATGCAGGTTTTGGTCTGAACTGTAACCGTGGACTTGGACCTTTACATGCTATATGCGAGAACAATTACAACTGTTCTGTCGTGGAAACATCTCCTTTCATCAAACTGTTGGTGTTGTTCTCGTTTGCTATTGGCACTATTCATAAGGATGGATGGATGATGATGATGATGATGTTGATGATGATGATGATGATAAACGAACAAGTAGGTGTAACTCTTGCTCCAATGATGTGGGCATGTGTTACCCTACTGCGGTTTATTCATTCTTGAAAGGAGTCAACTTTTTTCATCGAATCTGGATTTTAGTGTTGGAAAAGATTTTTAACAAAATTGGGTGGGTTTTTTTTTTAGAATGTGTGTTTAGAGAGTTGTATGAATGATTGAACTTGTGGAGTTGACTTCAACGCTGGTTGACTAGCCCTGATATGGACATTTGGCGGTCGGCTGGGGCTATTAAGCAGCATTACCTTACCGTACCTTACTAGTTCTGTTATTACTGTTTACTGTTCACTGCCTCATTCAGAATTTCCTGGCATGATGATGATAGTGTATAGTCGTTTTTCTGTTTGGATAATGCTGTTCGATATGTCACTGATTGATGACAACGAAGACGACTATGGATAATGATGACGAAAATGATGGTGATGATGTTTCTATTTCACCAATGAGTCATTGCGGCGCCGTACAAATCCATGCACACTACACACATTTCAGCTACGAGACCACAGGATGCGCAGGATTACAAACCGATGGATTAATATAGGATGACTAAGATGAAAACATTGAGATTAGGGTTCTCATGGCTACGACAATCCAGATGTCAGACTGGCCATTAGTCTAGCGGGTTTGTAAAGACCTTGGGTACCTATCTAACATTGTCTGCGCCCACGATCATAGCTCTGTGTGTGTATGCTGTGTGTGTGTGTGGTGTGTGTGTGTGTGTGTGTGTGTGTGTGTGTGTGTGTGTGTTGTGGGTGTGTGTGTGTGTGTGTGTCCGGTGTTATGTGTCAAGAGTAAGTAGTGTGTTCGCGTATGTTTGTTAAGTGTGATCTGTGGGCTTTTGTGAACGTGCTCATGAATATACTAAAGTGTGTGCATGAACGGAGATGTGTGTATGTGCGTACACGTATACGCGTGGGTGTGTGCACTTAATCATTTATTGGAGATCTAGTAGAAGATGACGTTATTACTTGACCAACAACGAGGAATGATTTATATATTTTAATGATTTTAATAATTAGTATTATAGTAAATAATAATAATAATGTTTAATAATATGATGATGATGATAATAACAATAATAAAAAATAAAATATTACAAAACAAAAAGATAGTGATGATGACGATGATGATGATTACGATGACCGACAGCGACGAGCGAAATCGACAACTGACGACGACGATGCTGATGATGATAATGAGCCGACGACGACGCGACGACGACGGACGACGGAGACGACGACGATAGATGATGATAAATGGTGTTGAGTGGTCATCATCATCATTCAGCTTCATCATCATCATCATCATCATCATCATCATCATCATCATCGTCGTCGTCGTCGACGTCATCATATCATATTATCACTTATCATGAATGATGATCCTGTTATTGTTGCAGCTGATTGATTCCATACGGTGACCTCATATTTGCCGTTGACAGTTTGCTCTTCTCGTTTTTGTTTTTTTTCTTTCGTATTGATGTTTTATGACGTTAGCTGCTGTCATTATTTGCTGATTGCAGCAGCGCCAGTGCCAATGGCACCAGTAGTTTGTGTGGTGTGGTGTGTGGTGTGTGTGTGTGTGTGTGTGTGTGTGTGTGTGTGTGTGTGTGTGTGTGTGTGTGATGTTGTGTGTGTGTGTTTGTGTGTGTGTGTGTGTGTGTGTGTGGTGTGTGTGTGTGTTGTGTGTGTGTGTGCGCGCGCTTGCAAATGGTGGGGGTGAGGTTGGGGGTGGGGGTGTAGGTGGGGGAGAAGAGTTGTGTAAGAAGTTTGTGTGTTTATGGTCTTAACTGGTTAACCATTTTAGAGATTTTGAACATGTTTAGCCCTTCGTCTTCTGTCCGTTTGGCTGTCTCTCTCTCCCGTCTCGTTCTGTCTCTTCTTCTCCATCCCCTCTCTCTCTCTCTGTCTCTCTCACGGATGACTGTCTCTTCCTGCCTGACGATCTGTCGCTCTCTGAGTCTTCTTTCTCTCCTTCACTATGGCTGTCTCTAATTCACATGAACGGGCCACTATGGTTTTCGACCACCTTTGATCGATGGCATTAGATTCACTGAAATGGCAACCCGAACCCCGCGCTTGTGAAATGAAATAATGGTGTCGGCCGGCCCAAATACTAGTGTCAAATAA